>LAXH01000161.1:3873-38545 GCA_001006505.1 Tilletia horrida | reverse complement strand
TGGCGAGGCCATGCTTCTTCACACGATAGCCGCGCTGATACCTGGAATGTGGGCAGATCAGCGTAAGAGTGAGCATACATGCGCAACATAATTGAACACGAGGTCCAAGGGAGAAATGCAAGACTCACTCGTAGGCGTACCCGTGATGTCTGAGAGCGGTGGAGTGGACCTCGAAACGGTCTACCTCTTGAAAGCAGCCGACATCATAGGCATGTCCAACAAGCTCCGCGCCTAGTCCGGGCGAGCGATCTTTCCATTTGAGTGCGTCGGAACCGGGAAAGAGCTTGCGTTGAATGAGGCCTGCAAGAGGGGGGAGAGTGGCGTATAGGCAAGGCTCGTAAGCAAGGCAATGGCGGCAGTCACATAGTGCGATCTAGTCCTCACCTTGAGCTAGTATACTGCATCGTGGAAGTGGAGCAGAAATTGCAGCAGCTCAGGCGGATGATCTTAATTTTTGCGGAAGCAGGCCCACGCATGAATGAATGCTACTCACTTCCAGCTGAGGATTCTCACTTTCCGCTGCTGCGCTGCCTCTGGTGCGTCTGTCGGACGGGCAATCTCTGCCCAGCTTCTGCCGACATAGAGGGGCTTGCCTGTGTTTGGATCGACTGGAATCTCGCCCCTTGCAGCTCGTTCTCGTGCTGCCTCACGGGCTGCTGCCTCGGCCAGCTCCGCCTTTCGATTCTCGTCTTCCTTCTTCTGAGCTCGAGCTGCACGGAGGGCTTCTATCTGCTCGAGCGTGGGCTTGAACTTGGACTTGGCAGCCTTGTTGCTGGCCTGGGCAGCGGGTAGCATGTACAGTGCGTCTCTGTTCCTCGTAGCAGCGTGTTCATGCAGCTGGAAGATGATGATGGAGGTGGACGTGCATTCAGTTCTTCGATTTTACCTCAGCTTCCCACGACACCAATTTCGAGCCAGCATAGACCACCCATCAGGTCTGATACCCAGAAGCCGGCCCATGGCACGTTGCGTCTCGAGTCAATTCACGACGACATCGGCTCTCTCCGCCCCGCACGGAGTCATCTCATCTTGTTCCTCACAGATTCTTCTGACCGCGAGGGGGAAGTGCGAGTGAGGGACTTGCGAAAATGAAATGAGGTCGTCACTGAGTCGGAAGTGATACACGCTGGGGCTGACAGAGGACCTCTGTATCCATGCTGTTCGGCTCGAGGAGCTGCGTAAATGTCATGAATCCGACGTCCTCTGAGGCATATGTAAACAGCGCCAGGCAGACGAAAGAGAGCCTGCCCACCCCCGTCCCACTGACCTTTTCCCAGCTGAAGACTTTTCTTGCTGCAGTCAAACAGACACGCTCTCGTTTCCTCCAAGATGCAGATTCAAGTCGCCTCTCTTGCTCTCCTTCTTCCCCTCGTCGCCGCCGCCGTGATGGGTGAAGCAACTCCGATTGCTGCGTCGTCCCCAACCGCCACACGCGATGAACCTGCCGCCCCGGCTCCAGGCTCTGCTTCAGCTCCTCCCACGACGCCCAACAATGCCACTCCTGGCCTCAACATCCCCAACCTGGCCGCCCTGAAGGCATGTGGAGAAAGTGAGTAAGGGTCTGCATCTCTTTCGACCTTGAATGAGGGAGATACTTACCTCTCGCCTCCCCAGACTGCACCGTCAAAGCTGCCAAGGCCGCGGGCTGCACCAACAAGGAGGACACCAAATGCTGGTGCAAGAGCCAGAAATTCGCCGACAGCGCTTATAAATGCATCGAAAAGGAGTGCAAAGAGGCGTCCCCCTTCGTCTTCCCACAGTACAAGGCCGGCTGCGAGGCGGACAAGCACGAGGTCACCTTCAAGTGGCCCGGCGTCACGAATGCGACGAGTACTGGCAACAGTTCCACCGACGCTACTCCCGGTCCCACCTCCACAATCGCGACTGACAACACTACCACGACGACTGGTTCCCCCGGCACCTCTTCCACCGGTTCCGGGCCCAAAGGCGCAGCTGGACAAGGTGTCGAGCTTGCTTTCGGCCTGGCGATTACTGCCCTCTCCCTCTCCGTGGGTGCCGCTCTCGTCGCCTGAGGTGCAGACCGGTCTTCGGCGGTTGAAGTGAGGTGAAGAGTTCAAAAGTTTCGGGTCCCTCCCAAAATGTGCAAAAGAAGTAGTGTCAGAGTCATTCGTCCAGAAAGAAGAGAAAAGTGAGCGTGTCTACGATGCCGATCAGTCAAGAAGTTCACCAGCATGCATGCAAAGAAGCCCCTCTTGCGCTTGAGCTCCGGTGGGGAGAGTCGTTCATGGTAATCGTTGTAGATCACTGAGCTGAGATTCATATACACTGCAAAGGGAAGACGGAAAAGGGATGAGGAACGGCAGGGAGGGAGGAGGGAGTATGCAAGCGAAGAAAGGGATGTTCTCAGAAGATTACATCTTCGTCCTTGCCCCCGCTCAGAAGATCGCCGCCTTCTCCTGCTCCGCCTCCGATCACGACCGTCGAAACCGATGGATCGGCCTGTGCTTCGAGCTTGCGTTGCCGTTCCGCCTCCTCGGCTGTCCGCTTCTTCTTCCCTTGCACCTTCTTGAGACGGAAGAACTCCTCTCTGCAGGATTGAGATTAAAAGGGAAATAGCAATACACTGTTAGCACGAAGCAGGCACAAGGCTCAACGAGACCTCTGTACGCACCTATCTGCCTCGTCCAGTTCGGAGACGATGTATGCGATTGTGTTCTCGAGCTTGGGAATGATGACGTGCTCGATGGCATTGACACGGCGGTTCGTCATCCGGATGACTTCGTCCAGGATGACGAAGGCCGTCTGTAGACTGGCAAGCTCTACGAGTGTCTTGAGCGCTTTCGAATATGTGTCTCTTGCTTTCTGCACTTGTTGACCACCTCGGGATAGACCGGTGAGAGCAAACTCTATTGACGAAGTGCGATCAGTCAGCGATCCTTGTGTACGGCGCAGAAGGGGGACGGATACTGACCTGCTGCAGCGCCTGAGCTCGGAGGTACGGCTTCAAAGGCTGGGAGGATGACACCTGATACGTTCTCTTGTTTGGCTTGTACTCGGAAGCTAGCCGTCTTGACGCTCTCCTGCACGATGTAAGCAATGTCACCAGTCGCATATGTCACCTCTGCCAGGGAGAACGAAGCCAGCTGCATAACTCTTCCCATCTTCCGCTTAGCCTCGTCAATCTTGCCGGTGATGGTTCTGAATCGTTTTGTGAGAGCATCGGCTTTGCGTTTGAGAAGGGAGTGCCCGGTCTGGGCTCCCTTCAGGCGACCCTTGGTAGCGTTGAGGGTCGCTCGTGTTGGGAAGGTGTTCTCGCGTGCCTTGCCTGACATCTTGCCTGCGGCGGTGGTGGTGGTGGTTTGCAAGGTGTTTGGGAGGATGTCGGTTACTAAAGGTCGAGTTGATGTGCACGGTTCTCCTCTCCTATTCGTGCTTCAATGTCATCTCAAGCGGCTTTGATCTCATCTAGGGATTACGTCACGTGACTCAATCCCTAATGAAAGGTTGGTCCCCCAACCTTGGAATTTTGGGATTGGAGGCTCCATCCAGGCGATGATCTCATCATCGCGCATAAGTCGGGGATTCCAGCAGGACATCAGATGGCATGGTCCAACGCGAGAGCGAAAGCGGGCAGCAGAGGCCGCCGCATCATCGAAGACGACGACTACGACGACGATGACGACGATGTAGCAATGTCCAAGCAGGCTCGAGGGGGCAGGCCAAGCGGTGCCGGAGCTGCCATGTACTCAGATCAACTAGACGACGATGAGGACGAGGACGATGACGAAGATGAGGACGACGACGAGGATGATGAGGAGGAGGAAGAAGAGGGCGCATTCGAGGAGGACGATGATGAGGAGGATGGAGAGGCTGATGCGGACGGAGACGTCGAAATGTACACGCCTCAAGCCGCAAACGACGATGAGGAAGAGGACGACGACGAAGACGGACAAGAGGATGAAGAAGATTCCGACGAGGATGAGGAGGAAGGAGACGAAGATGCGGAAGGGGACGATGACGACGACGAAGAAGGCGATGAGGATGACGAGGATGCTGATGCAGATGGGGACGACGATGAGGAAGACGATGATGAGGAGGATGAGTACGGGGAGGATGCACCCAACCCCACGACAACAAAAGCGGGCATTCCCGCTCCTATGCGTCCAAGCGCATCTCTTGCCAGTCCTGTCAAGACGTCCTCAAGCCCAATCAAGCCGCCCAAAAGGCAGCGTATCCCTACTGGCGATGACGATGACGAGGATGATGATGACGATGTGGGCACACCATCGCGTCCCCAAACGACCAGCGGTGCCGGCACTTCCAGTCGGAGAGGGATGGTCGAAGGCGGTGGTGATACTGAGGATGACGAGGAAAGAGAAGAGGAGGATGACGACGGTACTGGCTCTCAAGCGAGTCCTCTTCAGCCTCCTCCTCAACCGGTCCGGTACAGCAAGTACGCACCCGAGACCTACACCTCAAAAACAGCCGCACGGCTGTCCTCTATGATACGACCCTTCTCAGAGACGTTCGCATCGACATCCTCATACACCATCGAGCCCTCCGCCGCCGCCCCGCATATGGCTCATGTCCACGCGTTCAGCATGAGCGGAGACTCATCCGTGCTGCTCACCGGCGGAAGCGACGGATACGTGCGCTCATACGACCTCTACAAGACGATGAATGGCCGCCAGATGCTCACGCAGAGTGTCAGACATGCTTACGTGGAGGGAGTCGTTCGAGCGGGGGTCTTGACTCACTTTTGGGGGAATGAGGAGGTGCCGTGAGTGTGTCGATTACGATTGCATGAAAAATAGGCATCACTGACAAGTGTTGGCGTTTCAACGAAATCAGGCGGAAGGTCAATCCGGCTCTCATAAGGGATGAATTACCTGTCAGCTCGGTGTATTCTCTCGCATGTCAGCGGGACGCTTTGTGGGGCCTCAGCGGCACAGAGGTAAGAACGAGCTCCAACGTTTCTTTCCAAGTCTTTCCCCTAACACCGGACTCTTTTGTTGCGCCTTTACAGTCTGGAAACATTAACCTCTTCACCATCCGTCACAACTCGGGCAAGATCCATCATGTCCTGCGCAAGCATAAGGCTGCGGTATCTGCACTTGCGCTGACCGATGGTGATCGTGCGCTCATCAGCGGTAGCTGGGATCGAGGCGTACACGTGAGTGCACTTACTGCTGTCATGTTCGCTTGTTCTCATGTCTGCGAGCTCAAAAATGCACATCCATCTGATTCAGCAATGGGACCTAGAAACCGGCAAGGTGGTACGATCGTTCCCAGGACATGCGGGCCAAGTCTCAAGTCTCAGCTTCCGACCCATCCAACATGGTACAAGACACAAGCGGAGAAGGACTTCAATAATCAAGAATCGGACAGACGACTCATCGCAGACACTTCTGAGCGATTCTAATACACAGGTGCACATCTCCATATCAAGTCCGTCCGAATCAAAGAAGAAGGTAGAGGATGTCGGAGTCGCAGAAGCAGAGGGATACTCAGCCGTAAAAGGCAATGCGAATGAAGATTTGACGGAAGGAATAGCAGAGGATGGCACCGAGAAGGCCACGTCAGGCGACAAGGATGAGAAGAGAACGGAGCAGCCACTTCCACCTCCCGCACCTCCAGACAAGACAGGCGACGACCATGATAAAGCGGAGCAGTCTCTTCCAGAAGGAGCATCCTCTGCGTCAGGATTGGGTCTCTCGCTCGGGCAGGGATCAACGCCATCACAAGTGGGCATGGAGTCTAGCGGGGAGGCGTCATCGCAACGGCCGGGTGCACCAAAGGACACCGATGCGAATAGCGGAGCGGCGGAAAAAGGCCAAGGAGGATCTGCAAAGGCAAATGCTTCAGGGCCAGTAGGGGAGGCAGGAGCAGCAGCACAGGACGAAGACAACGACTCGCTTTTCGGAGGGAGCGATGAAGAGGTGGCGGGAGGATCTGCGCTTGCGAGTGCCAGACCTTTGAAGCCAGCTGGCGGAAGCGGGGAAAAAGGAGCACTCGCACCCGACGCCGATGCGGACGGCGATGCAGATGCAGACGGGGAGGCAGACGCTGACGGGGAGGCGGATGCGGATGGTGAAGCAGACGGCGACGGCGATGATGATGATCAGCCTCTGTTTGCGGTCACACAACGGGAACGGGCGGCTGGAATGGGCACACCTTCGATGTCATCGATCAACTTACCGCTCGCCCGCACGCAATCTTCCACCAGTCTCATGACGAATGCGGGTCAAAGTCCGGCCATGCCCGGTGCTTTGCTGCATCATGGTGCTGCGAACGGGACATCCCCTGGCGGACTAGGCCTTGGTACTCCCGCATTACCATCGTCTCAGCTGCAGTCCGGCGGGACAGCACCACACCAGCTGTCTCAGTCCATGTCGAACGCAGCACCACCGGATCTGGCCGCGCCTCAGCCACCCCCTAAACAGCTCTCCCCGGCAACGATCCACGCCAACTTGCCCAAGCCAGCCTTCGGACCCACTGGTGGCTCATTGAAAGGCTTCAGTGCCGATGTGACAACGTTCAGCGATGATGTGCTGCTATCAACCACGGTTGCGGGACAAGTCATCTTGTGGGATCGAAGGGTGAAGAGCGGGGAGGTCGGCACGCTCGCAAATGGACACTATTCCACCCATATGCATCTGAACGGACACAGCTCACTGGGGACGTCCAATCTGAACGGCTCGTCTGCGCTTCAACGAAACCTCAGCTCGAATGGGTTCGGCTCCTCGATCGCCGGGTTCAGCGCAAACTCGAACCCGTATGAGAACGGCCGAGGAGTTCGAGCACTCAAGTTGCCAGACAAGACCCCGCCGTGGTGCGCAGCTGCGTGCTGGTCTGCATTTGGCGACCGAATCTATGTCGGGCGCAGGAACGAAACGGTGGACGAATGGGATCTGAGGATGTTGGGAGCCGCCAGACGCAAAGATGAAGGTGGAGACGATGGCAATCTTTACAGTGGCGCGGCGGCTCACGGTGGAAGTCCAAGATTTTTGAGGAGTCTGAAGCTGCCGGTGGGCAGTGGGAGTGTATCTGCGCTGTGTGCGATGCCGAACGGAAGACACATAGTCTGGTGAGTGCGCGTAGATGAACACTGACCGTCTCAAGTCCCAAAATACTGACTCAGATTGTTCAAAACTGCAGTGGATCTTTCGATAATGTGCGACTGTGGGATACAGAAGCCGCGGAGACGACCATTCCGTTCCGAATTGTGGCTGGACATCATGGCGGCTTTGTCTCTCAGATCGGTGAGTCTTATGGGCGTGGACTATGACGTCTCTGATAGGTTGCAAACTGATTGTGACTCGTTGTTCCTTCCTGCAGGTGTCGATGCTACGGCGCGCTTCTTGCTAGTCGCCTCAGGCGACCGTGGCTGGTTCTCGACGTCGACCGAAGCGCTACTTATCCACGAGATCCAGTCTCATTGAGCCGAAAGCGGATCAGTCCCACCATTGCTTGGTACTCGCGCAACCTTCATCAGTTGTGCTCAACGCAACGACATTTCCCTACTTCTACCTTTCCAACTCCCGCATCAGCAGCAAATCCTTTGCAACACGGTCACGCAACAGAAACCCAGTCTCCATCGCAACTTGCCTACTTCATTTTGTCTTCTCTCATTGTACAACCATTCCCGCTTCGGTGCAAGACATGAATGCCCTTTGAGATGACTTTCATGATCTGTGAATGCAGCCAGTCACCGTCCGCAAATGTGTATTGTTACGACGATGCCTTCGACAGAATTTCGTTTACAACCTTGCTGATCTCGGCCCCTCCTCCGCTGACCCGTGCCTTGTCCACCTTGCCATTGAGCGCCTTCATCACTTGTCCGACCAGCTTCTTTGCCTCTGTCCCCGTGCTCCGAACCTGGTCGACAACTTCTTGTACCACACTCTCCAGCTCCGCTCTGGTCATGGGCTCAGGCAGAAACGTCTGAATGAGCTTGGCCTCTGCGTCCTCCTTGTCCGCAAGGTCTGTCCGGGGAGCAGGGGTTGCGGCTCTGAATTGGGCAGCTGCTTCGACCCGTTTTGCGACCGCTTTCTGGAGCACAGAGGAGAGAGAGACGTTCGCGTTGTTCGGCTGCTTTTGGGCGTATTGATATTCGGAGAGGAGCGAACGTAGAACTGTGGAGGTCGAGGAGTCCTTCGCTCGCATAGCGTCTTTGAGCTGCGTTTTGATCTTGTCTAGGAGAGCGGCATCGTCTTTCACGAGGATTGATGCTGCAAATTGAGGACTCTTCCGTCAGCTAGCAGCAGCAAACCGGGGGATCTCAGAGCGCGTACCTGAAAAGAGTCGGCTCTGAGAGACACTGAGAGTCGGTACTCTGCGAGCAGCGGCCGCTGCTGTCAGGGACGAGCGAACAAAGAGACGGGCGTTCATCATGTTGCACAGTGATGGATATCTGGAACATCGAGCCCTGGCTCAGAAGGTCTTCCACATAATTTTGGCCACGTGGCCCAACATCCCAATGGAAAGTTCCGAGCGCAGCTCATCTACTCAAGCCACGTGTTTGACAGCTTCCTGGATGACCATCATCATCTCCTCCTGCACGACTTCGAAACCATGGCAGACCGCAGCGTCCTTCTGCTGCCTGGCCAGCCTGTACCACCGCCAAGCCAACAACAGGTGACTCCCTCCACTCTCGGGGCAGCGCTTCTCTCGGCCGGTCCAGGGACTTACACCCTAGGTTCACATTTGCTCAGCTCGCGGGTCGGGTACGCTTCGTACGCAACTCCTTCGAGCGTCACCGCAGCGACCGGCAAGGCCAAAGCCGCATCGAGATCACAGGCGCCATCTCTTCCAATCAGCGTGTCAGTGGGACCATCCCGGTCGTCGACTCATGGCAAGCGCAAACGAGACGAGCAAACTTCAGACGATGTCGTTCGTATTCCTGGGCAAGGCGGAGCTAGTGCGGCTCAAGACGCACCTGACCAAGGCCTGATTATGCCGAGACAAGATAGCATTGTGAGTGTTTCTTCTCTCACATCGCATCTAGAAATCTGAATCCAACCGTTTGCCCGTTCTTTGACTTATTTCGCAAAGGTGATCGGACGAATCACCAGAGTAAACGCGCGTCAAGCTACGCTCTCCATCCTGGTAGTCGACGGACAGCCGTGCGGGATCTCCACCCATGCACTCTCACAAACACCAGCAGGGCAAGATCAATCCAGAACAACATCGTCCTCTGCGCTGTTCACGGCTGCGACAGGGGAAGGAAACCATGCTGCGGGCGAAGAAGGATCCGACTTCACAGGTGTTATCAGAGCTCAGGATGTGCGGGCAACAGAGAAGGACAAGGTGCGGCTAGCTGACTGTTTCCGAGTCGGTGATATTGTGAGAGCGAGTGTGGTGAGTAACTGCTTCATCCCATTACCCAAACCAGACGAGAGCTGTAACGTTGCTAAATCAATGTTTCGATCGACAGATCTCGCTGGGCGATGCGAGGTCGTACTTCTTGTCGACAGCGGAGAACCGTCTCGGGGTGATATATGCGGTGTCATCATCAGCGCCGCCAATCAAGAACGTCTCTCTGGCGAATCAAGGAACCAGTGGTGGCTCGCTATCGTCTGCGGCCGACATGCTTCAGCCATGGGCCGCACATCGAACGCCAAAAGCTCGTGCGGGAACAACAGAAGCGGAGGTGCCCATGGAACCCGTATCGTGGCAGGAAATGCGGGATGTGGTAACGGGACTGGTCGAGAAGCGCAAGTGTGCGAAGCCAGATGTTCTGTGATGGCCCCTCATGCCTTGAAGATCGTTTCTCTTTTCGAAGATGTGACATTTGCCACAGAAATTCCATCGTTGCGCAACGACATTTGTCGCGCTTCCAAAAATTTTGGGAGATCGACTGACTGACTGACTGGGACGGCTCCCAGCTTCCTTTAGTTGAAGTTTGCTTGGTCGGAGCAAACATGTCACAGCAGGAAGAACAGGAGATGGCAGCGGATCATGTTGAACAGGTGGTTGCCCCAACTGCTGAGCCCCCTGGCCTGGCACAGGTCGCCGATGCTTCTCACATCCATCAAGATCTTGCCATGCTCCTCCAGTCCGGCGCCGTCGAAGACAGGACACACAAACCACCAGGCGACGGGCAGATGGCCCAAGACGACGCGGAGACCATGGCGGGCGATGAAGGGAACACAGATAGCACTGAGTCGAGTGCTCAGAGTCTGGCGCACTTTCGCGAAATGGTCGCAGCGGCAAGAGCAAATGCCGAAGCCTCAAGAGCGAAGCTACAGCCAGAAGTCGATGGCAGCAGCATCGAAATCAGGTCAGAACAAGAAGCAGCGGATGTCTCTTCTAAGGCTGATGTAGAGCAAGCCCTCGTCACTGCTTCAACGTCAGCGGAGCCCTCAAGCAACGCAGCAGCGCCCAAAGCGTCCGTGCAGGAAGACGAGAAGGGAGACGGTTCCGTCTCAGATGCTGCTTCTTCATCCGACTCCGACTCATCCGAATCTGACTCTGACTCTGATTCCGACTCGGACTCGGATGCTGCCACAGAGACAGGCGAAACCAATTCATCGCAGCACCAGCGCTCCCAGCACAAGGCAGCGGACAGCACACGCGTCGATGCACTCCCAGCCTGGGCCAACGCCGACTACGAGGACAGCGATGACTACGACGAGGACGGGGAGGAAGGGGCCAGAAATGGGAGTGGCGGCACAGGCCGAGCAGGTCCGACAACAAAGAACGAAGTCATCCCGACAGCGGACCAGCTCAACCGTCCCACACTTACTGTCCTCCCGTTCTCAGAACCCATCCACTACCTTGGCAAAGTGTCTTCCATTATCAGCGGTTCCGTCGTGGTAGTCGAGCAAGACGTGCGAAGTCAGAAAAATGGATTCAACCAGGCTTCAGCGCTCGGAAAGGGAAGGAGAGCGAACGGAAACGCGCCGCCTGTGGCTGGAGAGGAGGAGGATCAAGACGTCTTGGATACGGGGAGCTTGCTAGTCTACTCCAATCGTAAAGTGCTCGGAACTGTGAGTACCTCGATCCTTTGCGACGCCTTCACAGAATCGGAGAACACAGTACAGGATTGCTGATTTCGTCCCTTCCCTCGCAGATATTCGAGACATTTGGTTCTGTCCTTCAACCAATGTATACGGTCCGTTTCGCCTCCGCGGCGGATGTACCTTCGCTCGACCTGGACGACCTCCCGAAAGAGGCGGCTGAAGCCACGGCTCAGAAGGGAAGCGAGGAAGAGGACGATGACGGAGACATCGACGGGGAGCCGGTCGCGCTGGCAGAGGTCCAAGTCCACAATCCTGCAAACGTAGGTCCTTTCAGTCTGACCACGGTAGAAGCAATCATGGAGAGCGAGCCAACCGCATCGGAGCAGGTCCCCACCTCGGAAGGTGGCCCCACCGTCGTAGTGACGTCCGAAGCTGGACATGGGGATGGGTCGAAGCATCCTCAAACTTCGGAAGAAACTCAAGGATTGGCAGAGACTCCAAAGTCCACGCCTCTCACGGTCGGGACGCCGATCTACTACGCCTCCAGTCGAGCCGCGTACGTCTTCACTCCATCATTAAGGAGAGATAAGGGTTCTGATGCCTCGAATCTTCATGACGAAGAAGTCGCTGAGGAGGAGATGGAGTACAGTGACGACGAGGCTGAAGCGGAGGCGAGGAGGCGGATGAAGAAGGGTAAAGGTAAAGGCAAGAAGGAGAAGCAGGGACCACAAGCGCAGGATATGGAAGGCGTGGAGATGAATGGCGGCAGTGGCGCGTCCACTTCTTTGAGAGGAAAAGGGAGGACACGAGGAGGAACGTTAGGAGGAGGACCCAACATGCGAGGACGAGGACAAGGCATGCGAGAACGAGGACGCGGGAGAGGGTCGGGTCGATTCTCAGGAGGCGGCCCCTCTTATCCGATTCGACACCGAGACGATATGTCAGACTCGACTATGGCACAGTCTGGGCACACTGCAGCCACCTTCTCATTCAACATGAATGGAGGCATGGGATTGCCTGCGAGCCTGCCTGCTCGACCTCAATTTGATTACAACTTCGACAACACCGGCGCAACAGCGAGCGCGCCTGGGTCTTCGGGAAGGCGGTCGAATCCTGCACCTTACGACGAGCGTGCTGGAGGGGTGCAACACACGCTCTCGCTGCCTTCGCATCCTTCCTCCGCGAAGTCGGGTGACGGTCAAGGACAAGCACAGAACTCCAATGTGGCGCTTCAGCATTTCCAGGCGTACCCACAACAACAGCAAGCATACGCCCAGCAGCAACAGCAACAGCAACAGCAACAGCAACAGCAACAGCAACAGCAACAGCAACAGGCGCAGGCACCACACCAACAGCAACAGCATCAGCCAAATTTGTTCTCTCCGCCACCGCCGCCGCCGTCGGGCTCGGTTTATCTGGGTCTGGATCCCTTTGCAGATCTGAGTCAGTTTATGCCGTCCTTTGTGCCTCACAATCACGCCGCGCATGCAGCTGGCGCCGCCGGGAATGGCTCGGGTGACCCTATCGGGGGCCACACGGGCGGCGGCGCAGGCTTTGCTGCGAACAATGGCGGCGCGTTTGGATCGGTGCAGTTGCCTCCCATCGGGCATCTGTCGGGCGGGACAAGTACCGACTTTGGGCAGACGGTGGATGAGTTCGACCGGGCGGTGAGGGACATGCTGGCTGCTGCGGCTGCGGTGCCCGATCACGGCTTTGGAGGAGGAGGAGGAGCGGGAGCGCCTCCGCCAGGCCAAGGCTTCGCGGGGCAGAACCACATGGCCACCGCTGCTGCTGCACCTTTTGCGCATCCGACTCATCAGCATATGCCAGGCGGGCCTGGGTCGCAGGGTCCTGCTTTCTCCAACCAACAGGCATTCCAGTCTTCGTTTGATTGGATTGCGAGCCTGACCCGCGGCGGTTTCTGAGTACTGTATGTCGCAGTGTAAATCGGCCTCGCTACCGAATCTGTGGATGCCGCAATCAAACTCTGGCGTACATAATGCAAGCATCCACCATTCTGCCAGGCTGCTCCGAGGATCCCACTTTGGAGCATCATTCAGACCCACCTTTCATTCATTCAGTTGGAATCTGTGCCGGCTCCTGTGGAAGATCTTCTGGAGACCAAGCTCCCGATCTCACATATCGATGGTAAAGTCTGAATCTGGCATTTGTAATTCAAAAGTCGGGTGCGGATCCGTGTTTTCCCACTGTGCGGCGGACGGACGGAGGAATTCAGTCCGCTCTGGCCGCCTCGACGGAGAAATTGCGTGGGAAAACGCACCGCCCGGACCAATCCCGGAGCTCGACGTCGACACTCTCTCCTTCCTCACTCTGACCATGGGCCAGACTCGGGCAGCGATCTGCAATGGGTGATCACGATTGGACTCGGGCCCCTCGTGGGACAGTGGTCTTCATTGGACAGCTTGCATGGATTCATTCGGCCGCCGGCAGACAGGGGGCAAAATGTCCAATCTCATCACTGACTCGCTGTTAGAGGAGGCCCCTCTCACTCACTACTCTCTCTCTCCCACAAAGATTAATTGGTCCAACTCCTGCCCAGTGGTGCGATCCTAGAATCGATCCTTGGACCCGTGCAATGCAGAGACCGTGAAAGATAGTGTCGATCAAAGGTCTCCTTTCTTCCATCCAGCTACCGCGATTATTGCCTCCTTTCACCCATTCTTCACATACTTCTTAAAGCAAACACAAGGCGAACAATCTGAGCAAGACACCTAGGACGTGTCCACACACATCATACAGTTTCTTCTTCTCCTCCTCAACACAGTTTGACCAAGTTCACCAGCCATGAGCGCGATCGACGTCGTCAGCATGCTGCCATCACAATCGCAGGTCTCTCATCGTGAGTCCTGCTGCAACCTTCTAGTGACCGTGCTTTGGCGAGTGAGGCTGACTCCCAGTTTGCCTTCATCTTTTTCACAGCTTCAACTGAGCTCACCCACGAGAAGGGCGTCTCGTCAGACAGTCTGCCTCCTGCCGAGGAGTGGAAGCCCGACCGCCGATTCATCCTCGTCCTCAGCGCGCTCAGTTTTGCAACTTTGCTCGCCGGTCTCGAATGTACAGTCGTCGGTCTTTCACTTCCAGTGAGTTGACGATTTCCCTCACCGCCGCACTGCTTCTCTGAAACTGAGAACCATTCGTGTCGATTATGTCCTCCCACCAGGCCATCGCCAAGGACCTCCACGCTACTGAGACCGTCTCATGGGTCGGGTCCTCCTTCTTGCTTCTCACCACTTGCGCACAGCCTCTCATGGGCAGTCTCGCAGACATCTTCGGCCGTCGTCCCACCATCCAACTCGCTATCGTCCTCTTCGCCGTCGGAAGTCTGATGGGCGGAGTAGCCAAGAACATGGGCACCTTGATCGCCGGTCGAGTCATCCAGGGTGCAGGTGGAGGGGGCATCACTGTCCTCACCGAGATTGTGCTTTCGGACTTGGTGCCCCTCAGCCAGCGTGGGGCCTACTACGGCATGATCGGCATGGCCTTCTCCATCGGTACCACCATTGGTCCCATCATCGGAGGTGCCTTTGCCCAGTATGTCACGTGGCGACTCAACTTTTACATCATGCTGCCCTTTGCGGCGGTCAGTCTGGTCCTTGTCAGCTTCCTCAACCTCAAATCTCCCGAGATCACCCTTGCTGCCGGTCTCGCTCAAGTAGACTGGCTCGGCATCGTCACCCTGTCCGGCTCGCTCACCGGCATCCTCATCGCGCTCAGCTGGGGCGGTGGTCTCTACGCCTGGAACTCGCTCAACATCATCCTCGCCCTCGTCTTTTCGGCTCTCGGTCTGGGTGTCTACCTCTTTATCGAGTTCCGCGTCGCCAAGCGCCCTAGCTTGCCCAAAATTCTGTTGACCAACCGCACGGCGCTTGCTGGATTCGTGTTCACCTTTGCTCATGGAGTTGTCGCTTTTGGTCTCATCTATTACCTACCCATCATCGTGAGTGACCAAGGTAACATCTAACATGGTCTCACGCTGAGGCGGATCTGACACTGCTGCGTCTATTGTACAGTTCCAAAGTGTCAAGGGCCATGGTCTGATGCGATCCGCAGTCGACGTCCTCGTGACCTGCTTTGTCCTCTCGCCCTCCGCAGTCGCCGGTGGTCTGCTCATGGTCTACACCGGCGACTACAAGTACATCATGCTCTTCGGTGCCGCTGTCCAGACGATTGGACTCGGTCTTATGAGCATGTGGACAGTCACCTCCAATGGCGAGCTGTATGGATACCAGGTGCCCGGAGCCATGGGAGTCGGACTTGGATTCTCCGTCGTGCTTGCTGGTATCCAGAACTCGCTGCCTGAGAACACCGTTGCGCTGTCCGCTGCCACTCAGCAGTTCCTCAGAGTGAGTTGACCACCTCTCAAGCACCTACAACGATTTTCTTCTTGCTGACAACTATTCCTTCTGTCACTTGCCTTTTGACAGAACTTTGGAGGCATGTTCGGTGTTGGTGAGTACCATCTGATCCAAGCTCGCACATGCACGCACTTCTCGCTAACTCTCTGTTCTCTCTCCCTCTTTCTTGCTCTGAAAATCAGCAATCGGTGCGACCGTCTTGCAAAGCCGCTTCGCAGACAACCTGGACGACGTCTTCAGCGGAGGGCTCTACGCCTTCACCTCTGCCGAGCGGGACCACGTCCTGTCCGAGGTCTCCAAGACATCCGCCCTGTCCTACGTGGACTTTATCAACACCCTCTCGCCCGGCGCCGCCGAGGCCGTCCGAGCCACGTTTGCACGCAGCTTTGCGGACAACTGGTACGTGCTCTTGCCCTTCTCCGGCATCTGCATCGTGTCGACCCTGGTCATGAAGAAGGTCGCGCTTCGGACGACGGTCGAGTCCGACTATGGTCTCAAGGACAAGCCGGCAGAGATTGAGGCTGGAAATGTTTAGATTTTTCCCTTCATTTTGTCCAAGTCTTGTCCTGGGTGCTGTTGTGACGAACAAGTCCTGCGCATTGTACACTTTTTACGGATTCCCTACTTATACGAATGTTCTGTCTTTGACGATCTGACGATTTCATTTCATCACACACTTTACTGTACCGTCTTGCTCACATCGGGTGTAGTCCTGAGTCAAGGTTGAAGATGAAAACGATGAGGGCTGTTCCCAAAGGTAGCTTTCGCCTCCCAGCCCAAGGCATGGGGATCAGAGGGAGTTGGCGATGTAGAGCTTCAGTCAGACAGACGAGTCAAGGAACAGATTTGATCACAGAATGAATTGCTTTCCAGCCCTGATGCTGAGAAGACACATTTGTTGTATGCAGAGGTTTAAGAATAGAAAAAAGAGCAAAAACCACAACGAGCAATTGCCTTAGCAGCCAGCGACGGTGGGAGGGATGGTGCCTGGGTTAGCAAAGATGTTGCGAGGGTCGTACTTGTTCTTGATCTGGGCCAGTCGGCAGACGTTGGAGCCAAAGTACGAGACGATGGGGCTGACCAGCATGGTGTCGTCCGCATAGCCAGAGTACGAGGCCGGACCCAGAGCAGGGCGGAGGGTGTTCTCGACCTGGGTCAAGAAGTCGACATTGGCAGCCTGCTCAGTGGCGTCGTGCGAGGCGTGCACGGTGAACTCGAGATGAGCATCTGCTTGGGCGCGCCAAGCGAAGGCATTGTTCGGGTTGGGTCCCGAGCTGACGTTCCAGGCGTGCCACTCGCCCCAGACTTGGCTGTCCGCGGATTGCTGGCCGATCAGGTCGGTGACCGTCTTCAGGTTGGCGTCGCTCATGGGTGCCGACTTCTGGGTGAAGAAGGACTTGGACATGCGCTCGAAGCGCGGCCAGGCGCTGATGGCGAGGCCGGGCTCGGCAGAGGTGTCGTGGTACTTGTATTGCGGGTAAGTGCCGTTTCCGCTGGGGAGTGGGATGGGAAGGTAAGGGTCCTCGGGCTGGTTGAGCAGGCTGCGGTCGAGAGTGGGGCTGCAGTCGTATGCGGCATAGCCGAACAAGCGGGCCTGGTCGATGGTGCAGTTACCTGCAACACTAATGGCATCGGGAGCTTGAACCTCGATCAGACCGGAGGAGTTGACCAGGGCGGAGAGCTGAGCGACCGAGCCGCCGTAGTACCAGCCCATCACCTCGACATTGTCTCGGTGGACGTTGATCTGGCTGGTCAGGTTGGGGTCAGTGGAGGGGCCCCAAGCAAAGAATTGGCGGGCGAGCTTGAAGCGGAGATCATCGTCGGTCACGTTGGTCCAGCGGAAGGAGAACATAGTAGGGGAAGGGAACTTCATGGTGGAGAGCGTCCATGAGGTAACGATGCCGTAGGTACCGCCTCCGCCACCACGGATGGCCCAGAAGAGGTCGGGGTGCTGCGTAGGGGATGCCTGAAGGGTCCGTCCGTCCGAGGTGACAACAGTGGCGGAGAGGACGTAGTCGACAGCCAGACCAAGAGCCCGCTGCTGCATGTTGAAACCACCGGAAGAAAGGTAGCCAGAAATGCCGACGGTGGGGCAGATGCCACCGGGGAAAGTGAGGCCGTATGCATCGAGAGTGAGGTAGAGCTGACCGAGGCGAGCACCGGCCTGGACGGTGACGGTTGTGGTGTCAGAAGAGACTGTGACTTTGTTCATGTGCGAGAGATCAATGACGAGGGAGTTGTTCAGGGACGAGTATGCCAGGAAGCTGCAAGTGGAATCATCGTGGATTTGGTAAATCAGTCTTTAGCTTCCATATGATTGCTGGGAATGCGCTGCTCATACTCACTGGTGACCACCAGTGCGGGGGACGGGGCTGATTCCGTAACTTGTGGCACATGCGACCAGAGGAGCAACCTCTGAAGGGTCGGTGACATAGGCGATGAGTGCAGGGAATTGCTTGTCCTGGATCTTCTCACCAGTCCTGGCGTCGGTGTAGGTGGGAAGGTCGGGGGTGACGATGCGGGCGTCAGCGTCAATGTTCCTCAGAGCGCGTGCTACACATCGACGGAGGGTGGTGATGTCCTTTTGGAGGCTGATGGAGATGAGGGGCTCGGGCGCAGCGACGGCCGTGGAAGCAAGGAAGAGACCCGTGGCCGCGGTGGCAGCCAGGATCTTGCGCAGGAAGGACTGCATAGGAGGACTTGATATTTGACAAGACTTAAAGCGAACTTGAGAAGGGAAACTAACTGAAAAACCTTGGAGACTGAGAGAGAATTGTGAGCAGAGCAGAAAACGGGGCAGATCGCAGGGATGTTTGGAAGGCAAAGGCCTGCTCTTTATATTTCAAGACTGCCATGGTCCTAGCGACCACCACATCTGAGAGTGTCAGGTCAAGTGGACCTGACTTGGTCGCAGATAGCAGAAAGCAGCTGACTTTGACACTCGAGTCGCTGCGACGGAGGAAACGGATGAATGCAGGAGCCGATCCTGGATCCGTCATTGAAAAATCACGAAAAGAAGGGTAGAGAGAGAAAAAAAATCGAGATTTGCTCTGCAGGCTGAGTTGGTCAAGGTCAATAAGAGTAGAAGAGAAAGGAAGGAGACAACGGGGCCTTTGTGTTGAGCATGCTGTACAATGGTGTGGCACAGTCGCTGTTTGGGGGTGATGCCGATCAATGCTTGCGCCGCAGGATGCCGCTAAGTGTCCGAGGTGCGCGTTCCTGACGTGCGTTCCTGGGCTGTGTGATGGTCATGTGTTTGCTGATGGCTTCTATGGCCGCCTCTTTGCTTGGCCCGGGAAGTACAGGTAGGTGGTCTGATCTTGGTGGAGGTAAGTACGACGGTGGTTGTGGAGGAGGAAGAGGAGGAGGAGAGGAAGAGATTGAGGATGCCCGATCCGGAACATGATCAACGTGGGCATTCCCGGAGCTGCCCGCAAAGTGGCAATGCCGGAAAGCGGACATCCGCCTTCCCGGCCTGTGCCCATGCTGCTGGATCGCTGGGACGCTAGACGTGCATGACGGGGGAAACGAAACATTCCGCCCGCAAAGGGTCCTCCACCCGCTCTTCATTATAAGCCGGGTAAAGAAAGCTTCGGCACCGCGGACGGAAATTTTTGGATAGATCTGACACTAGGCTCAGGGAAGCCACTACAAACAAGATCTTAGAGCGTGGGAAACAGACTAGCTAGTTTAGATCGGCCACGGAGATTTTCATCAATAATCAATCTATGCACGACCACGAGCCGACCCGACGCACTGCACTGCAGGCTGAAGCTTCGCCCCCAATCTTGGAACGCCATCCACCCACACCAACTTAGCCGGCTTTTAGATCGGGCAAGTCCCTGGATTTCCGCACCACCATCCTTTCATTTAGGTTAAACATCGACCAGCTCCACTCCCAATCCAGTGGTTCTCATCATGGCGCTTCCCACTAAACAAGCTTCACTCCGTCACTTAGCAAGCACCCTGAACCGGACCCTCTGCCTCTACAGGGTCCCGTCCAGGGCCTCAGCCACATGCCATGCCGGGCCCTGTCAACCCTGAGACAGAGGATGGGCAATTGCTGGCCGCCTCGCCGCCGCCGATATTGGAGCATGTTGTCGCAATCTCATCAGCTAGCCTCCGTGCCGTGTGGGTGCCCGTGATTGACAGCGCCCACACTACCCTAGGCGACCCCTTCCCTTCGGTCAACAAAGCCCGGCAGCACATGTGTCAGCACCACGGAGCCTTGCCCCCCTTCTCATCAAGGCTAATCCATGCACTGCTGGTCGCTATTCATCCAAACCCATCTCCCATTTGTTGGACACGGGCGCAAACACATGCTTTGAGAGTGAAGGCTGACCAGATTGCCAGCACGCCACACTTTCTGAGCCCTTCCATCCTCCCGTCTCCTCTCCCCTTCACCCACCTTGCTTCTCCGTCTGCAAGTTTGTGTTGGCTTTTGTTCCATGCCGCATCGCAAATCCCCTTGGACGATAAGCCATGGTGCCATTCAGAAACTCTACAGTACCTGAGCTGCAGTGCAGACCAATGCGTATCCAACTGCGATGGCGACATGGAACGTGCACCGATCTCAACCCGTAGTCCAGCCAGCTCAGCTCTGGATGCATAAAGACCATCCCTCCTTTCGAGGCAGCAAGCTTCCCCTTTCCTTTCCTTCGTACCTTGTAGAATCTCTCAACTGTCCTCAGCACTTCTCCTAACTTAACAGGCATTTGCCGCTGTTCAACACTTCGCGATACCGCTCAACGCGCATCCTTCGCATTCATCCCCCTCACTTCAGCATGACCTCCATCACTACTCCCCAACTCACCTCGGCGCAAGCCCCCGTCGAGCTCGGCAACAGCACAACCGACAATGCCAACAAGAACCTCGCCATCGTCGGCTATGCCTGCCGTGTTCCGGGCGCCTCCAACCCAGACAAGCTCTGGTCCAATATTGCACACAAGATCGACGTTCAGCAGAAGATGGCTGCTGACCGCTACAACGT
Organism: Tilletia horrida; assembly: GCA_001006505.1. Lineage (NCBI taxonomy): Eukaryota > Fungi > Basidiomycota > Exobasidiomycetes > Tilletiales > Tilletiaceae > Tilletia > Tilletia horrida. Next base: position 18,254 of record LAXH01000161.1, on the reverse strand, counting down.
CGACGCCTTTTTCCACGCCAATGGCGCCAACAAGGGCACCACCAATGCCCGCTATGGATACTTCCTCGAACAAGACCTCGGTGACTTTGACGCCGGCTTCTTCGGCATCTCTGGCAAAGAGGCCGCAGCCATGGATCCCCAGCAACGCATCCTCCTCGAAGTCGTGTACGAGGCACTTCAAGAGGCCGGAATCACCCGCAAAGAAGTTGCTGGATCAGAAACTTCCGTTTTCGAAGGATCCTTCACCAACGACTACAGCGTTCTTATGCACAAGGACCTCGAGGTGAGTACCCTACGCGTCCGCGACGCGTCAAATGGTTGCCAGTGACTGGTGCTCATCGTCACCACATACCGCACCCTACAGTCCTACGCCAAATACGCCGCCACCGGCACAGCCAACTCCATTCTCAGCAACCGCATTTCTTACACCTTCGATCTTCATGGTCCGAGCATGACAATCGATACCGCCTGCAGCTCCGCTTTGATCGGTTTCCACCTCGGCTGCGAGTCCCTTCGCAATGGAGAGTCCGAGATCGTGAGTAGATGCCGTTTAGGAACTGATTGATCCGAGAAGGCGCGACTTCCGTACTGACAGACGCGTTTCTTCCGTTCACTCTAGTCCATTGTCGTCGGGTCCGCTTTGCAGTGAGTTTATTACTCAGCTTGCCTTTGCTCTCAATATAAATCGCTGACTCTTTCGTGCTTCTAAACAGCTTTGACCCCAACATGTATATTACTACCACCGACCTCGGAATGCTTTCCACCGATGGTCGCTGCCGCGCCTTCGACGCCAAGGGATCCGGATACGTCCGTGGCGAGGGCGTCTGCGCCATCGTCCTCAAGCGCATGAAGGACGCTGTCGACCACGGCGACCACATCCGCTCCATTGTCCGCGCCTCTGGATCCAACCACGACGGTAGGAAGGCGGGCATTACTCTGCCCAACTCATATGCTCAGGAAGCGCTCATTCGCTCAACCTACGCACGCGCCGGCCTCAACCCCATCGACACCTCCTACTTCGAGGCGCACGGTACGGGCACCAAGGCCGGCGACCCTCGCGAGACGCGTGCCATCGGCGCCGTCTTTGGTACACAGGATCGCGAGCAGCCCCTCGTCATTGGTTCGATCAAGTCCAACGTCGGCCATCTCGAGGGCGCCAGTGGTCTGGCTGGCCTCATCAAGACTGTGATGATGCTTGAGCGCCGCCAGATCCTGCCCAACATGCACTTTGAGGATCCCAACCCTGAGATCCTCTTCGACGAGTGGAAGCTTCGCGTTCCCACCTCCGTCGAGAACTGGCCCGAGCGCAACCGTCCCCTTCGCGCCAGTTTGAACTCTTTCGGCTTCGGTGGCAGCAATGCCCACGTTGTCCTTGAGGAGCCCCCCAGGAAATCGCTCATTGCCGACTCCAACGCCCAAGCCTCTGTCCCTCCTCACCCCGTCTTCCTCGCCATCTCGGGTCACACCGAGAAGGTCGCCCAGCAGAACGCCCAGCGTCTCGCTGAATACCTGGGCAACAACCCGTCGGTCTCCCTTTCCGACCTTAGTGTCACGCTTGCCACCCGGCGCGACCAGCACAAGTTCCGCAGCTTCGTCGTCGCTGACTCTCACGCGTCTGCCATTGAGAAGCTGCTCGATCTCAGCAAGTCCTCCCAATGGATCAACGGACGCGACGAGACCTCCACTCGGATCGGCTTCGTCTTCACTGGTCAGGGTGCCCAGCACTTCTCCATGGGACGTGAGCTTATCGAGCGCTCTCCCCTCTTCCGCGCCACTCTCGACCGCTTCGACGCCGTGCTCCAGAGCCTGCCTGAGGGTGTGCGCCCTCAGTGGTCCGCTGTCGACGAGCTTCTCAAGGACAAGGCCAGCTCCCGCCTCGGCGAGACTGCATTCAGTCAGCCCATTTGCACCGCCATCCAGCTCGCCGTTGTCGACCACTTCGCCGCATGGGGCATCAAGCCGTCCGCCACCGTCGGCCACAGTTCCGGTGAGATTGGTGCAGCCTACGGAGCTGGTATCCTCTCCTTCGAGGACGCTGCCGTCGTGGCCTACCTCCGTGGTCTGCACATGAGCAACACTTCTGAAGGCGCCGACACCCGCGCCGGAGGCATGATGGCTGTCGGCATGACCGAGGAGGCAGCCAAGACTGCTCTCGCCAAGTACGAAGGACGTATCTGCGTCGCGTGCATCAACAGTGGCTCGAGCTTGACCCTGGCTGGTGACCTTGACGCAATCGTCGAGCTCAGGGATGAGCTGACCAGCCAGAAGGTCTTTGCTCGCCAGCTGCAAGTCGCTCAGGCCTTCCATTCCCACCACATGATTCCCCTGGCTCCCGCCTACGAGAACGCCCTCAAGGAGTACGGAATCAAGCCTCGACCTCCCCAGGTGCCCATGTTCTCCAGTGTCACGGCACGCAAGGCCGACTGGCGCGCCATGGGCCCTGCTTACTGGACCGCTAACATGGTCAGCCCGGTCCGCTTCGAGCCTGCCCTGATCGGAACCCTGATCAACGAGTCTGAGGAGCAGAACATCGACATCCTTATGGAAGTTGGTCCCCACCCCGCTCTCAAGGGCCCTGCCCGCCAGATCATGACTGCCGTTGGTCACGAGGTGCCCTACCTGGGCTCCCTCGTCCGTGGTGTTCCCGACTACGAGGCTGTGGTTGCCACTGCTGCCGAGCTCCACGCACGCGGATTTGCTTTTGACGCCATTGCCGCCAGTGGCTTCCCCGTTCTGGAGGAGGGCAAGGCCGCCGTTCTCGCGCCGGGAAAGATGATCACCGGTCTTCCCACCTACGCCTGGGAGCACACGCGCTACTGGAGCGAGACTCGTGTCATCCGCGCTCACCGTCTTCGTGAGGCTCGCCACACTCTCCTTGGTCACCCCGTCTCTATCGGCATCGACCACCGCCCGCGCTGGCGCAACTACTTGCGCAAGGCTGAGATTCCCTGGCTCGTTGACCACAAGATCCAAGGCAAGATCATTTTCGTGAGTCATGGCTGACTGGTTTCACTTCCTCAGCTTGGCTCTGACCAATGATTTTCTTTTGGTTTCAGCCTGCCGCTGGTTACATTGCCATGGCCATCGAGGCCGGTGTTCAGAACCACCGCAAGATGTCGGGAGGCGCCATCGCTGTCGACGATGTTGTCTTGCGCGAGCTGAACATCATCAGTGCCCTTGAGATCCCGGAGAACGGTCCCGTCGAGGTCATGCTCGAGCTCGAGCCTTTGTCTCTGGCCAAGGACTCTTCCGAGAACTGGGCTAAGTTCAACGTCTTCTCTTTCACCGAGGACGACCGCTGCATCGAGCACTGCAATGGTCTCATCGCCGTCAACATCGGCGAAGACGCCGTCAAGCCCATCACCAAGGATGACCTGTCCAAGGTGATCAGTCAAACCAACAAGTCTAGTGAGCGACCTGCTTACTACTCGCACCTTTACGAGCTTGGCCTCGAGTACGGAGAGTCCTTCCAGCTCGTCTCGAGCGCCGTCGAGACCGGCCACGGACTTGCCTACGCTCGGCTGTCGACTGCTTCTGTCAAGGATCTCATGCCCGAAGAGTACGACCAATGCATGCTCCATCCTGCCATCCTTGACTCGACCTTCCACCTTGTCTTCGGTGCCGTTGAAGGTGCCTTGGGCCGACTCCTGACCGAGCCTTTTGTCCCTACCTCGATCAAGTCGATCTACGTCTCCTCCGAGCTGAGTGCGACCATCAGCGAGCACAAGGGCGACCAAGCTGCCCACCTGATCTCTTCCGCCTCGCTCGACGGTCCCCGCAAGATGACTGGTAACCTTCATGTCACTGCTGCCAGCTGCAGCGGACGTCCTCTCCTCGCCGTCGAGGGTCTCGAGTGCACTGCAATCGGTGCCCAGGGCGAGGACGGAAAAGGCCGCTCTCTGTTCTTCCAATGGAAGAACTTGCCTTACTTCGACCTCCTCGACTCTGAGGCTTGCGCGACTCTGGCTTCCAGCGGCACCGTCCTGGACATCACCACCCTTGTTGATCTCTACGCTCACCAGCAGAGTGGCAAGATCCTCTTCGCCTTCTCCTCTGTGGACCTTGTCACCGCAGCGCTCAAAACCCTCGGAGGCATCAACAACCAGCGACGCCGCTTCCAGTCCATCGAGATCCTCACTGGCGCTGAGGGCAAGATGACGGAGATTGAGGGCGCCTATGGTGGTCTGGTCAAGTCAGTCAGCAGCATCACCAGCGACCAGTACGACCTGATCATCCTCGGCGATGCCTACAAGGTCCAGGATGAGGAGGTCCTCGGCTCCCTGAAGGCATCCGCGGTTGTCATTGCCAAGTCTGAGGTCGCTTCTGTTCTTAGCCTCAACAAGCGGTTCGATGCCGGCACCGGTCTCACCGTCTGGGGAGGCTCCACTCAGACTCCTGTCGCGCCCAAGGATGTCGCCATTGTCATGCCCTCGAAGCCCACTCCCGCGACTCTGCGACTGGCCACCAGCATCGACAAGGCCCTTGGTCGATTTAGCTCTCGCTACACTCTGGCCGACATCAGCTCAGCCACTACCAAGAACTTCGTCTCCCTCGTCAGTCTGCAAGAGACTCTCTTCAACGACCTTGAGGGTGCTCGGGACGAGACCGCCTTCCGGGCTCTGCAGAGCAGCCTCATGATCGAGAACAACAATGTCGTCTGGCTGCTGCCCGGCGCTAGTCTCGAGAGCGCTGAAGCCGAGCAGGCTCCCATTCTCGGAATGTCCCGATCTGCCAACAACGAAATCGAGGGTCTCCGCTTCCTGGTGTACGACAACTTCCGTGGCGAGAGCGACAGCCACCTGGCTAAGCGCATTGTCCAGCTGCTGGTCAGCCCTGAGGAGGAGCTGGTTGAGCGCGAGGACCGCGTTGTGCTGCTTCCCCGCGTCTACCCTGACGATGTCACCAACTCCAAGCTGCCTAACGGATACGGTCGTGCGCAGATCCGCCACCAAGTCGGTTCTTCCGAAGCCTTCAAGCTCAAGCCTGCTCCCAGCGGATCCCTCAACGACCTTGCCTGGGTCAACTCCACCAGTAGCATGGAAGTCGCCCTTGCTGGAGATGAGATCGAGATCGAAGTCATTGCGACCACAGTCTCTACCTCCGATATCGCCGTCGCAACTGGGTCCATCGACGGTTTCACTCTGGGCAGCGAGTGCGCGGGCATTGTCCGCCGCGTTGGTGCCGACGTGTCTGAGAATGCATTCAAGGTCGGCGACCATGCTCTGGCCCTGATCCCAGGAGGAGGTGCCCACAGCACTGTGGTACGCGCATCTAGCGCTCTGTCCTGGAAGCTTGGCCCGTGAGTGTCTATCCCTCTTTGTTACAATACTGGTATGCTGACATCTCACTTCCTCTGGCTCACAGTATGTCTCTGGCCGATGCGGTGTCCATGCCTGTTGCCCTCGTCACCGCATTCATTGCAGTCGTCGAGACCGGCGCACTTCAGTCGAATGAGTCGATTCTCATCCACCAGGCTGCCGATGCTTTGGGTCAGATGGCTGTCCAATTTGCCAAGCGAATCGGTGCCAAGGTCTTCGTCACTGTCAGCTCACCTGAGGAGAGGGCAGAAGTGCAGACACTCTTCAAGCTGGCGGATGAGCAGGTCCTGAACGGTCAGAGTCTGCACTTCGGCGAGGACATCCTGAAGGCTACCTCGGGCAAGGGTGTTGATGTGGTGCTCAACAGGCTCCGCGGTCCCCACGCTCGCGCCTCGGTCGCATGCATGGCCAAATTCGGTCGTTTCGTGGAGCTCGGCAGCCAGTCGGTCGAGATGATCCAAGCCGCCAACACGGTGACTTTCTCTTCGGTCAACCTTTCGATGCTTGCCGAGTACCGCAAGGAGTTCCTTGCTTCTGCGTTCAAGAAGTGCTGCCTGCTCGTGCACGATGGTCACATCTCTATGCCCTCCAACATCAAGAAGTTCACCTTCGCAGAGCCCACTGCCGCTTATCGTGCTGTCCAGAAGGGCGCCGCCATTGGCCAGGTCGTACTCTCGCGAGAGGAGGACGACGGTGCTATCATGGTCGCACCTCCCAGCTACGACCCTACCTCGCAATACTTCAAGGCGGACAAGACATACCTCCTTGTCGGAGGTCTCGGTGGTCTCGGACGCTCGCTCGCTCAGTGGATGGTCCGAAAGGGTGCCCGCAAGCTCAGCTTCCTTTCCCGCTCCGGTGACAGCAAAGACGAGGCCCGCGAAACTGTAAAGTGGCTCAGGGAGCGTGGCATCACAGTCACTGTCTTCAAGGGCGACGTTTCCAAGTACGAGGACACTCTGGAGTGCATCAAGACAATCGGTGACAACCTTGCCGGCATCTGGCACGCTGCTACAGTCCTGCAGGACGGTCCTCTGGCGAAGCTCACTTACCGCCAGTGGAAGCTCTCCCTCGGAGCCAAGGCAATCGGTGCTACCAACCTCCACCGAGCGACCGAAGCCTGCGCCTCCAACCTGGACTACTTCGTCTGCTTCTCGTCTGTGTCGGTCATCCTTGGTACCAACGCGCAGTGCAATTACTCCGCTGCCAACGCTTACCTCGACGCTCTGATGCGACACCGTCGCGAGAAGGGGCTTGCCGGTTCCACCAGTAAGTGTCTTTCGATTGCTCTGCCTACTGACATTGGCTCACCAGTATGAACTCTCCTATAGTGAACTGTGGTATGATCGTTGGCATTGGTCTCGTTGCGGAGGACGCCAAGCTCCAGGCTCTCATGGAGCGCCTCGGATTCGACCCTGTGACGGAGCAGGAATTCTTCTACCAAGTCGAAGAGGCTTGTATCAACGGCAAGGGCCCCTCCTTCTACAACAATGGAGTTGCTACTTATCAGTCCATCACCGGTCTCAACCTCAAGCGCAACGATGTGTACTGGGCTGAGCGACCTCGCTTCATTGCCATGTATGCCAACAACGACGAAGCCGGTCAATCTGACACCTCTGGACAAAAGGCGGCTTTGGCCACTATCCTCAAGAACTGCACGACTGTTGAGGAGCGTACTCAGGAGCTACTTGAGGCCTTCAAGGAGCAACTTTCCCTCACCCTCGGAGTTGCCGTCGAGAAGATCGATGCTCAGACACCTCTGGCTGCCTACGGTCTCGACTCCTTAATTGCGGTCCAGATCCGAAGTTGGTTCATGCGCGCCGCCGGTGCCGATGTTGCCCTCTTCGATGTTCTGGGATCTAAGAGCATCCTGGCCCTCGTCGAGAAGGCCGCCGGACTGATCGTTGTCACCTCCTCCAGCGACAGTGCTGCCGAGGAGAAGGCTCAAGCAGCTGAGACTGGCGGTAACGCTGAGGTCTCTAAATCCGCTCAAGCTGAGACGATCAAGACTCGCGCCAGCGACCTGGATGGAGAGGAGATCCCCATGTCGTACTACCAAGGCCGACTTTGGACGTGAGTCTCCAAAGCTGATATGAGAGCCCCGGTGACGCAATTGCTGAATGTTTTTCCTCACAGTGTGCACTCCATGGCTGCGGACAAGGCACTCCTCAACCTGCCTATCATGGTCCGCATCAGTGGAGCTCCCGACTACAAGGCTTTGCAGCAGACTCTTACCGAGATGAAGCTGCGCAATCACATCCTCCGAACTGCCTTCTACGAGGGTGAGGAGTATGCTTGCCAAGAGGTACTTCCTCCCTCAGAGGTCGACTTGCCCTTCTTTGACTTTACCAAGGTCGACTCTCCGGAGGCGGCCTTCCGAGAGGAGATCGAGAACCTCAAGAACACTGAGCTCGACATCGAGGCTGGTGAAGTCTTCCGCGCCATCTACGGTCAACTTTCCGACGGAAAATACGCCATGGGCTTGGTGTTCCACCACATCGCTTGCGATGCTGGAAGCACCATGCCCTTCTTGAACCAGATGTCTGCCATCTACGAGCAGATCCGCACCGGTGGCAACCTCTCCGAGCTGGCTGGCCCTCAGATCCAATAGTGAGTCGCTCAACAATCCTGGAAACCTAGATTCAAAGTGACGAGCTGACGTTGCTTTGGTTCCCAGTGGCGACTTCTCCCTTTGGGACCGCGAGCAAGCTGAAAGCGCCTCTGCTCAGCCCCATATCGAATATTGGAAGCAACAGCTCAGCGGCGCCAAGCAAGCCTGTGCCCTGCTTCCTTGCGCGACGGTCAAGGAGCGTCCCGCGGTTCAAGTGTTCGCCTCCGCCATCACTCGCACTACTGTCTCACCCGAGATTACTCGCCGCATCAAGAAGGTTTGCGAGCGCTCCCACGTCACTCCTTTCCACTTCTTCTTTGCAGCGTTCCGGGCCTTCATCTACGTGAGTGTTTCAACAATGACGAAATGAGCTTGCATGATACTGACCAATCCTCGAACACCTCATTACAGTTGCACACCAAGGAGAACGACCTCACCATCTCTATGATCAACGGTACCAGGCCCCACCCTGACGTCGCCGACTCAATCGGGTTCTTCGTTGTAAGTGGCTGAGGCGCAATGCTTCCCTACGATGCTTCCTGGCTTGAGCTTATCTGCCTTTCTCCTTGTAGAACATGACTCCTGTCCGAAGCTGCCACGACATGGAGGACCTGCGCTTCGAGCAGATCCTGAACCTGGTGCAGGGGGATATTGTCACTGCTCTTGAGCACAGTAGCGTGCCCTTCGACAAGATTATGGCAGCTGCCGGCCACAACCGAACCATGCAACACTCTCCTATTGCGCAGATCGTTGCCAACTACCAGATCTACGGCAAGGCGGCCGACTACGAATTCTACGACTTCGTCATCAACGACTTCCACACCGATGACATTCCCACTGCAGCTGAGCTTCAGCTTGAAGCTCTGGAGAGCGCCGAAGGTCTTGGCCTGCGACTTGAGTACGCCACGAGCATCTACGGTGACTCGAATGCCATGGATCGCTTCCTTGAAAACTTCGCCGAGTTCCTCAGCTCCTTGGCTCGCGACCACCGTCAGCCCCTTGCAGAGGTCTCCATGTGCGGTCCCAAGGAGCTTGCTCTGCAACGCTCGCAATTCTGGAACGTCAACATCGACAGCGCGGACGCCTGGGAGAACCGCACCGTAGCCGAACAGATCCTCAGCGTGGCATCGCGGCAACCTGCCTTGCCTGCCGTAGTTGACTCGACCGGCGCGGAGCTCAGCTACCTCGAGCTAAGCCAAAAGGCTCTCGGCGTTGCAGCCTCACTGCGCGACGCAGGTGTCGGAGCTGGTGGTAACATCGCTCTCTTCTCACCTCCAGGTATCTCCCTCACCGTGGGAATGGTCGGAGTCCTGCTCTCCGGAAACGGATACGTCTACCTGGACCCGACTTTCGCGACCAACCGCCTTGCTTTCACCGTCCAGGATTCAGGAGCTCAAGCGATCCTGTTCAATGATGCCCTTCAGTTGCATGAGCTGCTCAAGGCTAGTCAAGTTCCCAAGATCCAACTTTCGGGACAGACTGGTAGCTTTGGCGAGCAAGTCCGTCGCAGCGATGCCGAACATCCTTTCTACATGGTTTATTCCAGTGGATCAACCGGCGTGGTGAGTGATGCTGTGGCTTATATCACCAGTCTTTTCTGCAGCGACGCTGACATTCTTTCTATTGATCAGCCCAAGGGAATCTCGCTGAGCCAGGGCAACACTCGTGCCATGCTGTCCACGCTGCAGAACCAGTTCAAGTTTGGTGCCTCTGATAAGTTCTTGCAGCAATCATCCGTCTCATTCGACCTCTCGGTGGTACAGACGTTCTCCGCCCTCTGTGCAGGAGCTTGCGTCCTTGTCCCCACTCTCGAGACCCGTCAAGACCCTTTCAAGCTGGCACAGTTCATGCTCTGGACTCAGCCCACTGTCACCTACTTCACGCCCACGCACTTCACCATGCTGATGGAGTCTGGTGCTGATCTTTCGGCTCTCGCCGAGCTCAAGGTCGCCTTCTTCGCTGGCGAACGACTTCCCTCTCGCCTTGTTCAGAAGTTCTACGGCCTCAAGACTCCGGCGACCATTTACAACACCTGGTCTCCCTCGGAGGTCGTGGTCCAGACTACGATTGGCCGGATCGAGGCAAGTGACGCCGAATCGGCTGATCTTCCCATTGGCTTCCCCATCGCCAACTGCAGTCACTACATCTGCGACGCTCAAATGCAGCCCGTTCCTCTCGGTATCGAAGGTGAAATCTGCGTCGGAGGTCCACAGGTTGGCCGATACCTCAACCGCGCAGCACTCAATGCTGCTGCCTTCCCGATCAACCCCTTCGCTACTGAGGAGCAAGTTGAGCGCGGCTGGACGCGTCTTTTCCGTACCGGTGACAAGGGTGCCTTCCTCCCCAACGGACAACTCGCTTTCAGAGGACGAATTGCAGGGTGAGTTATATCATCAGTTGCTTTGATCGGATTCTTGCACCTTGGACTGACATGACATCCACTTTGACAGTGACAAGCAGGTCAAGCTTCGCGGCTTCCGAATCGATCTCGGTGAGGTCGAGCAGCTCCTCTACACAGAGTCGCAAAAGTCCGACCTGGACTTGCAGATCGCAGATCTTTCCGTTGTCGCTCGCGAGGAGAGCACTTCCACCGACAACACTCTTGACACCCGCCAACTTGTTGCCTTCGTTGTCATGCGCCGACGTGCTACAGCCGCTGCCAAGAAGCGCACCATTGCCACCCATCTTCATCGCCTCGGCGGACAGCACCTCAACCAGTACATGCTTCCCTCCTGCTACCACTTCCTCGAGAAGCTTCCGGTCACCATCGGAGGCAAAGTGGACAGGATGCAGCTTCTGACCATCCCTCTCAGCCCAGTCCGACCTGGTCAGGCTGAAAGCACTGCTTCCGAGGCTGCCGATGCAACTGAGGGCTCAGAAGATCAGAGCAAGGCAGTTTCCAAGCTCTTCAAGAGTATCCTCAAGCTTCAAGATGATGTCGGCTCCCACGCCAACTTCTTCGAGCTTGGTGGATCCAGTCGTGAGTAACGCTCATTCTAGCGCCCTACGCAAGTTGTGCTGAGATAGCTTTGCTTTGCAGTCCTTCTCGTGCGACTCCAGGCGCGACTGAAGCGTCAGTTCAAGAACGTGCCTTCCCTCGGTGCAATGATCAAGCAGCCCACTCCGTCCTACATTGCGGGCCTTCTGAACCAAGGTAGCACCACCAGCCAAACTGACCGACCATTCTCCTGGGCCGATGAGATCGCTCTCGTCCAGGATGCCAAGTATGCTGTCGCTCGTGGAGCTCGCAGGACCGGAGCCCAGCAACGCACCGTCCTACTGACCGGAGTCGAGGGCTTCGTCCCCCTGCATATTCTTGCGGAGCTGCTTCGCCAAGATTCGGAGGTCAAGATCATTTCCATGGGCACCACGGATGTCTCCACTGCCGATGCCCTGGCTAGCACATTGGATGCTTACAAGCTCCTCGATACTGAGGCTGGTGTGTCCAAGTCCGACCTGGCTGCCAGAGTCACCCACATCAAGGGCACTTTGTCTGCGCCACGCTTCGGGCTGAACCCAATCGAGTTCCGGCAGCTTGCTCGATCGGTGACCTCGATCTACCACTGCGGTACCGAGGTGTCTCTTCTGAAGACCTACCTGGACCTTCGACCAGTCAATGTCCTTTCTACGCTCGACATCATCGAGCTGGCCGCCCAACACGCGACGCCCATTCACTACCTGTCCACCTGGAGTGCCCCTCACCTGCGAACCTGGTCAACCGCCAAGCAGATCGTCGCTGGGCCTGAGAACATCCTTGACCCCATCGCGGCCGACCACTTCGAGCCCGAGAGCCAAAGTGAGCACGGCTACTTCAAGACTCGCTGGGTCTCGGAGATGCTCCTCGGCAAGGCAGCATCGGTACACGGCCACAACGTCTCGATCTACCGTCCTTCTGCTGCGATTGCAAGCACGATCACTGAAGTGCAAGCGCCTGCTGGTGACTTTGTCCGCGGCATGATCTCAGGAATGATTCGCAAGGCGGCTGTTCCTGACGCCAAGGCCGGATACTCCATTGACTTTGTTCCTGTCGACTACATCGCCTCCGGATTCGTCGCCATTGCCAAGAACAGCGACAGCTCGACCACCGACTCGGGCGTGGCACAGTTCTACCACTTGAACAACCCTGCCCCCATGCCACTGCACGCACTCACTCCGCTGATCGGCGGAATTCGACGCGACGGCAAAGCAGGCACTCTTCTGCCTCTTCCAACATGGCACCAGCTCGAGGAGCGCATTCAAGATGGCGAGGCCGAGGAGGCTGATGCCGAGTGGGCCATCATCCGACAATCGATCCTCAGGGCCTACTTTGACAAGGGACACACCATGCACACCCTGGACACCTCGAGCACAACCGAGCTGCTTGCCAAACTTGGTGCTCCCACAAGCTGCCCGCCAGTCGACGCTGCTCTGCTCCGCTTCGTACATGAGCGACTCCCGACTTACGCAGACGGTCGACTTGCCTAAAGGCTTCGACGTTTGCTTTCTTCCGCCATAGATCTCCTTTTCAGTCCTTAGACGCCATTCGATGTATTATATTTCTGCCATGGGCTTCTGCAATCACCATCTCTCTGACTCGCACACAATCGTAACCTCTTGTGCACCGTTGTGATTGTTCATTATTCCAACATCAACTGCTTGGGCAGGGCCAAATCCTGTATACGAGTGCATTGCTGCGAAGACGTTGAAAAATTCTGTTTCATCTTGCTGCCGCCAGGGCGCGGATTTCGGCGAGAAGTTCGATGGGAGGCAGCCTGCAGCGATAATGTCTCGCCCATTCGGGAGCATCTTGATCCTTGACATGCTCGATCCATTCGGCTGCTGTTGTGGGTTCGTTGATGAGGCTTTCATCGTCCGGCTCGATCTCTTCACCAAAGACGAGTGCATCCTCGCCATCGAGAGCTTCCTCACGTGTGATCCCAAAGCGACCGAAGACAATCGATCGAGGCACGTCCAGTATTTCCCAGTCTTCCCGGTTTCCATAGAAGCCCGCATACCTCTGCTCCAAATGGAGAAAGAAGGAAGAGTGTCGATCAATGAACTGCAAGGAGCTCACGATGTGCCGTGATGCTACGATGTACTCACCTGAGCCCGCGAGCAGGCCCATACCTTGAACGCATCGCGCTCGCTCCGCTCTGTGGGTCGGATGAGCCTGCGACTGACATACCAACAGGTCCGTTTGTTTCGGGTGGACACGGTCGAATTGAGGGTCCTGTGTCCACGACGGAATGCATGGACAATCTCGTGAATCTCGTCTGCCTCTCGATTGACCAACTGCCAATAGGGTGTGAGTCGGCCATCTTTGCTGCCGGGCAGAATCCAGTATGACAGCACGAATTCTCCATCCGATCGATTTCTTGCCTCTTGTTCGGCAGAAAACCACGCCTGAGCCGGCATGTGACAGGGGGCTCCAGGCAGAGTCACGTCTGCGAAACGACTCGGGCTTTGAGCCAGTTTGGCCTCTGCATATAGTCTGAAGTTCCTCGGGAGATGCTTGAGCGCATCAATGAAGCTCAAGCACGTCAGGAACGCACATCTACCACGTCACGTGAGAGACGACTCACCACAAATGCGATCAGTGGCTTTGAGAATGCCTCTTCTAGGCTCGAGGCTAGGATGGCTCGCTGGATTGGGAGCCTGGGTGCTAGATGCGGGGATGTGTTCTCTGATACAGGATGTATGTCATTCAGTATCCGCAAGTCAGTCGGAAGTGACAGTCTGTGGCAAGAGCGCACCTAAATCTGGGCCTGATTCCGCCTCTCCGACCGGTGGCGCTTCATACTCGATTGCAAAAGCTTTCTGACAGGAGTGACTCCTCAAAGCAGATCAAGACTCTGTCCCAAAAATCGATGCTTGGGGCGCAGAAACTCACCAGATTGTACTTGAATCGATCTTCTTCTTGCTGGCTGTAGTCTTCGGCCGTGCGACGAATCGCTGCGAGGCCCATCCCTGCATGCCAAGAGAAGTGGGGCCCATCCTGATAGCAATGTGGGTCATCTTCGTACCCTTGAGGGATGAAGTCGAACTCGTCAAGGGCATAGGCAAAGTATCCCATCTGCGCATATTCCCACAAAGCAACATGGCGCACAAAGTGTTGCCATCCGCTCAGACTACTGCGTTCCGCGAGTTCGGGAGAGAGAGTCGATCTAGAATTTAGTTGCCGCATGGGTATCATGGGATCCGAGTTAGGCCCCCACAGGTAGCCATTATCAGCCTTTTGTGCGAGCCACCATCCCACACGCGCGCGTTCTTCGCGCAAGGTGACATGAAGAATGTCTCTCGGCAGGGCGGATTCGTCCACATCTGAGTCCACACTTGTTCGCTCGGATAGCGGCATTTGAGGCAGAGCTTCGATGTAGGAGGGTAGGAAACGGAGTCCAAAGCCTCGACTGGCGTACCTGGTTGATAGTCCAGAGCTCGGTCAGGTACTATAATCTGCTGCAGACAAGTGAAATTCA
>LAXH01000160.1:25732-39352 GCA_001006505.1 Tilletia horrida | reverse complement strand
GTGGTGACGCAAGGGAGACCGACGGGGACACCAATGATGAGGAAGATCAGGGTGTAGATGAGCAAGTTGTTCTCCTTGGGGCGAGCGATCTCGACGTTGCGGAAGAAGCCACCGATCCAGAAGGCGAGGACGAAGACGAGCACGAGAATGAGGAGGGTGAGACCGATAGAGCCCATGACCTTCTGGAAGTGACCCTCGGACTCGCCACCAAGGACGAGAGCAGCAGTGCGACCGACGAAAGTTTGCTTGGCAATGTCAGTGCAGAGGATGTAAGCCTTTCCGCGCTTGCAACCGGTGGTGTAGAAGACGGTGTCACCGACGTGCTTGTCGACGGCAAGAGATTCACCGGTAATGGCAGACTGGTCACAGGCAATGATAGCAGGTCCGAGATCGACGCCCTCGTCGTCATCGTCACCGTGAGCGTGGCGAGCGGCCTCGACGCGCTTGCGGATCTCGGCAGCCTGGGAACCGTCCTTGTCTTCGTAGTCAGCAAGGAGACGACCGTCACAGGGAACCGTCTTGCCGTCCTCGACGATGACAATGTCACCGGGCACGAGCTCACGAGCCTCAATTTCGATTTCCTGACCGTTACGGACGACAGTGGTTCGAAGGGAGATACCGGCCTTCAGCTTGGCGACGATGTCACCGGCCTGCTTTTCTTGGTACCAACCGACGAAGGCGTTGAGCATGAGAATACCGATAATGACACCGAAGTCGATCCAGTCACGAAGACCACCAGCGAGAGCGACAGCAAGTTCCATAACTGTGAAGATGGCGCGTCTGAATCAGAAAGAGTGCATACTAAGAGGTCAACAGGCCCGCATTTACTCACCGTACAGAATAGGACCACGGAAGAAACCGAAAAACTTGAGGATCAAGTTCTCACTGGGAGCCTCCAGCTCGTTGAAACCGAACTGAGCACGGCGACGAGCGACCTCGGCATCAGAGACACCCTGACGGAAGTCGGTCTCGAGCCTGATCACACAAGAGCAATCGAGTGATCACATGTCAGTGTCGGATGTAATGTATGCAGGACGATCGAGATGGCAGCAGAAGCAGAACTCACCAAGAGGCAGGGGCCTTGGAGGCAACTTCCTCCTCCTCGCCGTTCTTGTTGACGCGCACTTCCTTCACCTTCCAGAAGAGGGGCCATTGGCGCTTCTTGACGACGGTGATTCCGTCGTCACCCTCCTCGTCGTTGCTAGCCTTTTGAGCGCGAATGAATTCGATGAGAGTCGCGTACTCCTCGTTCACCTTGCCGCTGTCGAAAGCGACCTTTTCTTGTTCGGACATGTTGAGATTATTTGGGGGGTTTGGGTGTCGAGGGGTATTGGGTGAGTAAAAGCTTTGCTGAATCTATCTATGTGGGTTTCGGTCGAGGTGCCGCACGCGTCGAGGCGAGTCTTGAGGGTCGGAAGGTTGATCCCTATAATGTTAAAGAAGCACGAGAAGGTGACGGGCAGGCGGACATACAATGGTACAGACAGGGAAGAGAAGACAGAGGTAACGAGGTATGCGAGTGGTGTGAGGATCAGTCAAGGTGGGAAGACAGGCACGTGTCAGTGATCGAGCGTATGCGGGTGCGTTCGGGTGCGATTGTCGAGGGTGACGAGCCAGAGAGGGGGACTCACCTTGGGATGCCCTTTTTATAAAGAGGCGAGGGTTCAGGGGGAGGAGGGGAGAGAAGAAGAAAAAAAGAGGGAGGGATGAGAGGGGGAGAGGTGATGGAAGGTGAGTGGGAAAGGAAAATGAAGGTGGAAGGCCCGAAAGAGAGGGGTGTGGAATTGCGTCGGTCGGGTCTTGTGTTGGGAGAGCGAGCGCGAGCAAGATTGTGAGCGAGTGCGGATTGCGCCTATGGGACAAGTGACAACAACAACAACAACAGAGGCGTCCAATCAGTCTTGACTGCCCGTGATCAAGACACAGGGGGACACCCGAAAAGTGAAGATCGCCCTCTCAGAGAGATAAAGAAATTAAAAAGGAAAAAGCAGGCACGCGCGGCACGCGTTCTAATACCCGTAGTTCATAATGTTGGGAAGGTTGAGACCACTTTTTGGTGACGACCTATCACAACGTTCCGCGCGAATCGAGCAACTGCACCGTCGCAGTTGCAGCCCATCCTGCCTCCCCAAACCCTTCAAACACCGATGGTCTTGAGACTTTCTGAGCAAAGGAAAGCAGCTTTATTAGCAGCAGGGCCGCGGTCCGCGGCCAGGTCCGCAGATGAGATTGTTGCGGCCTTCTCTCGTATTTTGCCTTGTTTTTTTTTTTTTTTTTTCCTTCTGGTCTTTCCATTTTCTTTGCCCGCAGACGGCTCGTCCTGCATGATCCTGTCCTTCGGACGTTCGGATTTGTAGGTCTGCCGGTGGATGGGGTGACACTGGGCGACAAGTCGCCTCAGCATGGTTTGGACGCTGTTGCCTGTGCGGCGGCCAAGCGTGACATCTTCGCTCTGACAGACAGACGTTGACGAGTTTTCCGCCAGACCTTAGGAATTATAGGAGCCGAAGGACAGATTTTTTGCAACACAGACAATCAGGTTTATGCAGGTCAAAGTTCAGCGCTGCTATGGACGTTGAGCCTGGGACACCTTTTCTTTCCTCATCGCACTATGTAATAAGGGCAGGTGAGTAATGCAATGCGCCGGCTGTCGTCGCTCTCAGCCGCTCAGGTCCAAACTCACCGGTCGATGCCGAACCTGTCCCAAGGTGTTAAACACACATCCTATGCAGGCTGCCGCAACACCTCCTATCTGGATGGCCTCACTTGTACTCACACTCTTTTACCGCAAGCTGCCTGCCGTGCTCTCTATCGCAAGATCAGAGCTACATGCGGTGCTGCCGTACGGTGCAGAAAGTGCTTTCTTGTTCGGTTGCTCTGGGTTGCAAGTCTCCCTTGGATTGTAATCAATAGTCAAACATTAATAAGACAGAGAAATCTATTCGCCCTGAGCAGAGACTGACTTGTTTAGGTCCCCTCAAGAGGGCGACGATCATTTTCGTTCCTCATATCGCCATGGGCAAAACGCTTCACTCTTCCGCAACAGCAGTTGTATATATTTTCTAATTCAGGCGCTGTGCACATCCAAGGTCCGATGGTCTAGTTGGTTATGACACATGCTTAACACACCTTAGTGTAAGCGCATGAGGTCTGCGGTTCGATCCCGTGTCGGATCATTTTTTGCCCTTGTTGGCTGCTGGATGACATTTCTCTGAAGTTTTGGCGTCGGGTAGTCGGTTAACATCTAAGGGCATAACCAGGCTCGCGGAGCGCTCACGTAGTATGAGACAACAGCAAACCTTTTTGTCAGGTCAAAGCAGCCCAGATCATGGCCCCAAAAGAACAAGAACAAGAACAGGGAGGGCAAAAGGAGTAAAAGATGATCCGACACGGGATCGAACCGCAGACCTCATGCGCTTACATTGGAATCTGTTAAGCATGTGTCATAACCAACTAGACCATCGGACCTCAACGGATAAATTCGTTGTAAAAAAAAGATATGATGCGTTAGTCTACCAAGGTCCATCTGCCGCTTCATAGCCCTCCTGCCTTGTTCGCTTTCAGACGTAGATAGTGCACAGACTGATGAATGCAGAACACTTGATTGGATACGCTAGTCAACATGATGAAGGTAAAGAAGGGAGGAATCCTGGGAGAAGGCTGGTCTTGATGTCAGTGATTGCGAGAAGGAGAAGAAAACGAAAAAAAAGGAGGTCGAGGTCGAGATTGGTGTAAGGTATCCTGCGGATTGATTGAATTCAGAGAAGACCCGTCGGTGATTGAATACGAAGATCGTCAAGGCTTGAGACGCGATCGCTCCCCAAGGCGTACAGGCAGAAAGTCTGAGCTTTCAACGCCGTAAATATGATCGAGATCGAGATAGGAGTGCTCCGAAGCCCGGTCGAGGAGGCGAGCTTCGTGTGGACCTTTCCCCTCCAATAACGTAAATGTGAAGTTTGAACTCGCCTTGTGCATCATCGAGAGAACGAGTCCGTATCCTCCCCGGAAGCCTCGCGGATCATGACCGACCCTCCGAAGCCGAGCATGGGCACGTAGCTGGCTGTGGCGGCCCGAGCACCCATTCCAGGCTGCCGAGTCCCAAAGCGAACAGCTTGCTGGGTGCGCAGACCACACGATGCTGAGGAGATTGATGCTGCGGACCTTCCAGCAGGCGGGCCCATCATTCCGCTCGAGCCCATCGACTGGATGCTACCATTTGAATGGTCCGTGGTGAGGATCGCCATCGAGGATGCGCCCGCTCGCGCAAGCGGCGGTCTGCTAGGCGTCTCGCCGACCCCTTCCGCATCCCGCTTCTCCCCCAGCATCGGTTTGGCGGCCAGCATCATGCTCGCCGCAGAGTCGCTCTTCGTGCGTTGCAGGCGTCGGGGAACCGGCATGCTCTTGTGGCGCATAAACTCACGCTTGAACACCCGCTGCTCGGCCTTCCACTGGCCTTCAAAGCCAGGGTCCAGCTCGCAGACGTATGCCCGTGGCTGGCACGCCGCTGGGTAGAATTTGTAAAAGCCTGCGTATCCGCCTTGGAGGATGTACAGTTCCGGGTAATGACACCGAGGCCAATCTTGGGCCAGGGACCGATCCAGGTCCCGTAGCGCCGCGGCCATCTTAGGTGCACGTTTGAGCGAAAACTCGCAGTGGAAGATCAGCACGTGCTTGTGAGCTGCGTTCCGACCCGTCGTGGTGCGAGGAGGCAATGTGTCCGATCCGGTGTTCAGACCTGAACGGGGCGTAAGGAGGTAATCCTTGATCTCGTCGAGGGTTCGCAGATTCACTGCGCCGGGTATGTGACCGCCGAGATATTCATACGAGTATCGGCAATCGATGATTGTGTAGCCACTGACAACATCGTCAAAGCCTCCGTTCAAAAGCTGGATCATCGTCTCAGGTTTCAGCCGCATCAGTCGATCGGTCACGCCCACCTCCGATGGCAAAATATAACGTTCCACTGCATCACCGATGGCGCTTGGTGAGGCAATGTCAGAGCAGTTCGCACTCGGTCCCGGGCTGGATGGATTATGAGATGCCGTCTGGTGTTGATTAGAGTTGGAAGCAGGGCCGGTTGGCGGACGAAGCTGGGAAGGGCCCTTTGACAGAACATTGCGAAGGCCTGCTGTGCTTGGGCCGACACTTCGGTCAGAGCTGCTCGCCACATGCATGGAGATGTCTCCCTCGTGGTCCTCTGGTATTGTGGTGCGACGCAATGGCGAAGGGTCTACACAGATGTCATCGTGGGTATCAACCACAGAAGAACTTCGTCCCCGTGAGTGCCGTCGGCCAAGAACGAATGGCGAGCTGTCGTCCTCGCTTCCCTGGCGGAAGAGGCCAGGGCGAGCAGGCACTG
Organism: Tilletia horrida; assembly: GCA_001006505.1. NCBI lineage: Eukaryota > Fungi > Basidiomycota > Exobasidiomycetes > Tilletiales > Tilletiaceae > Tilletia > Tilletia horrida. The sequence goes on along the minus strand of LAXH01000160.1, from coordinate 33,993 downwards.
GACAGGGGCTAGGCCCAGGTCCGAAGCTGTCGGAAGTATCCGGGCCAACAGTGTCCGGAACGTCGACTTTCCTCGCGGGTGCAGTGAAGAGAAGCTTTGGCGCCTTGGTGATGGCACTCATCAGACTTCCTGCTTGTCGGCTCTGAAGCGGTGATGACATTGGCGATGAAGAGCGGTCTGATTCGGTCAATGATCGATCCGCAATGGCGGCTGTCAGGGAAGGCATTCGGCGCTCTTGGTTCATCCTGAGCCGACCTCCCTGACTTTGATCTACTCGAGCCGGTCCAGCGAGAATAGAAGCGCCGGAAATATCGGAGAAGTCATCTCGAGCGGCAAGTGGTGCCGCACTAGATTGAGAATTCTTGGACCGGTCAGAAGAGCCCTCTGATGCTGCGTTACCCATTTGGAAGGAGACCTCTGGACTCTGGGGGTTGTTGAAAAAGTCGCTCAGATCTCCGTCGCACATGACTCTCTGTCCTTCAGGAGACGGGCTGTTCCCGGCGGCCATGCTGGTGTTCGGAGAATCCAAAGTGGTAGGAATCGGTCCCGAACTAGATTTGGGGATCCGACCTCCCGAAGCCGTCGGCAGCTCATTAGCAGCTTTGACGTTCTCCGGGAAGGTTGAAGTGAAAGGCCCAGCGGAATTGATGGCAGCAGGAATAGGCTGAAGCGGGCCGAACACAGACTGTGCAGGGGCATATGCCGAAGCGCCGTTTCCTACGGCAACAGACAGGGAGCGTTTGGCCAGCGGACGAATGTAGCGAATCTGTGGTTGTGAGCCACTGCTCGAGGTCGTGTTCCCCAATGAAGGGCCAGCTGAAAGTTTGCCTGCGCGCGAGGGCAGGGAGACGAAATGAACAGCAGGAGGCCGTGCAGCTGCATGCAGTTCAGCAGCAGCAGATGCAGCAGACAAAGTTGCGCTCTTTTGCAGGGGAGGTCTTGGTCTGCCAAATGAGAACAGGGAGAGGAGAATGTATTGGCCTTTCAATGATTGGTGGTCATCATTTATGACTGATTCAGCGTTGGTCAACTCACGCAAAGAGACCAGCAGCACCACGGCTGGACGACTGGAAGTTTGCCGCAGCGCTCGATCCAGGCAGAGGGGCACTGCCATTTCGCAGGCCGATGATGGACGGTCTCTTCTTCATCGGAGGCTCGCGTGTAGGACTGTCACCATAGCCAGGTGAAGAGAAGCTCTCGTCCCGTGCAGCTCGATCCCGGATTTTGGCTCCGGTCCCGGCCAGCAAGACGGGCGCAGGGGCCAGCGCCGAAGGTGCATTTCGAGACTCTTGACTGCTTGATCTATTGTTGTTGCTGTTTGGGAAAGCGGTTGGACCCATATTGATACCGAGGCCAGTGTTGAGACTTGCGGTAGCATTAAGACTGAAGAAGGAGAGTGATCCTTTGGAATGTTGAGCAGGTGCGGGCACACCACGGGTAGCACGGGAGCCGACGATTCTTGGAGTAGCGCTTCCGTTGTCCGCGCCTACAATCTTGTTGTTCTTGTCGTTGCTGGAGTCATTCAGGGAGAGCTCGGTGCCGAACAGGCGGCCCAGGGGCGACAAAAAGGTGCCTGACTCAGGTAAGTTGGAGAAGTTGTCTGGGGTAGGCAGAGCGCTGGGCAAGGGGCTGTCATCGTTGTCGTCACTGTCACTGTCGGCGTCAGACCGTTGCATGGCCCACATTGCAGATGTAGGGTCCGGGTTCCCATTGTCTTGGCTGACTCGGAGTTGTCCCTGGGGCCGTGCAGGTGCATAGGTGCCATTGTTGGTGTTCTGGGATAGGCTCGACTTGCGGTGAGCAGGAGATGAAGCTTGCTGTACGGGCGAAGAAGAGGAAGAGGACATTGACATTGACGAGTTCTCTCTCCGTATTGTGGCCGGTGGGCTGAAACGAGAGGTCATTCCCTTTGCTGCCAGATTTGGCGAGTCCCGGTTCAGTTGTGTCCCCAGTGCTGCTCCCAAGGAGAGCGGACGGTTTGGAGACGCCATCACGGAGGCTCCTGAGAGCGGCCTTGCATTAGGCTGTTGAGCAGCTCCGTTCCTGCGCACAGGCTGCTGCTTTGATTGGTCCAGCGAGTTTGACCGGTATGATTTGGCATCACCAAGTACAGCAGCTGCATGGGCAGACGCGGTGGACGATGATCTCTGGAAGAGGGGCTGCTGGATATCGTCGAGAGAGTCTGTCAGGGACATGCTGCTCTCAAATGACTTGTCAAAGTCGGCTGGCAGGTCACTGTCAAAGGACGAAGTCGACGTTGAGGGCAGCATGGCCGACTGCTGGAGAAGAGGCGGTGGAGGGCGAGCGTGAATGCCAGCCATGATGGCCAGAGATTGGCAGGGGAAAGAGGAAAGAGGCGAAAGGAATGGTGCCCAGGATGGATGGCGATCACGTTGGAGTGTCGTCCGGGTGCAAGAGTAGGAGGTGTGCGTGTTGGGGTGTTGTTGAGTAGATGAGAGATCAACACTCAAATAGATATTGACCGAAAATAAAGATTTACCCAACCAACACCTGGACTGCTGTTGCCCCGTCGCCGTTTGCTGAGCTCAAGGAGGAAAGAGAAGGAATGATATGGACAGGAAGGAGAAGGGAAAGGGAGGGGAAAGGTCGAGGGTGATGGGAGGGAAGCAGATCGATCAAGGATGAAGGGGAAGAAAGGGTGACGCAGATGCTTTGGAAGGCCAAGGCTCACAACAACAATAGATGGCTGTAGTGCCAGCTGCGACCGGAAAAAGGTGAGCGAGCGAAGGAGGAGGAGGAGCGGGACGGTGACTATGAGCGAGTACACACACTCATACAACCTTGTAACGAAGCAGGGCCGAGAAAAGGAAGTGACAAGATCACACACAGTCACACCCACAAAGGTCGAGGCCCTGCCTTGTCTGCTAAGGTGCAGCAGGCAGGAACAACAGCCATGGTGTTTAGCCTGGACGGGAGAGGCGCAACATGCGCAGGCTGCAGCAAGCGTCCCACTTGCGCATCATCATCATGGCTTTATTATCCTGTGTTGCCGTTTGACTGTGCCACTAAATCAGTAAACACGCATAAAGTAGACAACCCGACTCTTACTCCGCCCAACTTATGTACACTACTGTGTACCGATACTGCACCAGCGGGTTGTGCATGAGTAACTTGTCCACATAGAAACGAAGCCCCGGCACCATGCACCTCTTTCTTCGCTGGCACCAGTACGCAAAGTGGCCCTTGTGCTAACGACTGCCTTTACATATCCTTGCGGGATTGCCTCTGATTGGATCAAACCATGCCCGCATCCGTGCTTTGACTCCCCATGGCATGTAGCAGGGTCTCTGATCATGTGCATGCTGTATGCATTCGGAGATGGATGTGGCAGATGTGCCGTTTGCCTGGGTCCCGTTCCCCCTCGAGCAGGATAAACCACCTCCAGCAGGCAAGCCCCGGTCAGAGGCCCCCCGGTGCCAAGATGGGAAGAACTGGTAACCAGATCACTCACAGCAACACACATGCACACACACACACACACGCCAGTGCCGCGTTTGGCTTTGATCGATGCAGCTTCATAGCGTGGTGAGATTCAGAATTTCCATCACCCCAAAAAAGGTCAAGATCAACATCTTAGTCACAAACCGTGTTGGTTGATTCTCATCCCAGAGGATCACAGGGTCGAGTGATGACGATCCTTCGATTTGACCGACACATTCTCCAGGGAGGATCGCCGCAAGTTTGGAGGAGCGGATGGCCCCTCTCTGGCTGGTGACATAGTGAGGAAGAGGGACCCTGACGATCCCTTTCGATGCTGAGTGCAAAAGCGATGAGAGCTCACAGTCAACAGCCTGGGCATCGGTGTCGATGACGCAGCTCGGTGGAGCATTCATGGTTCGATGTGGAGAGATTTCCTTCCATTCTCCGATCTATTATTCAAGGCTGTTGCCCAAACGGGTCACCACTCACGGGCAGTGGTAAATGAGAGCATAATTAGGGTGTTGATGAAGATGGGAGCGTCGGTGTTGATCTTTTTCGCGCTAGAGGTTGGGGTGAACAGCAGCAGCACCGCCAGCAACACCTGGACGATGTCTTTGCAAACAGAATCCAGGCACCTTGCGTTGCATGTGTAACTGCCTGCAGGCAACCATTGGGACACTTGCTGGCCACAAAGGTCGGAATTCGGAACAACTGGCCTGCATGTGTGAGCATGCATGTGGCCAGGCAAGGAGGTCAATTCGATTGCTCTGTGCACGCCGAGATTGGCCAATTTGTTGCACCCCAGCGAAAAGCTCCCATATGCGATGTCAATGTGCTCTCTTCTTGTCTTGTCATCTGTACCTGTTCTCACCTTTCTTGCGGTGTGTGCGAACATGCTTTCATTATTGTCATGTCTGGCAAAGTTGTCAGTCATCTGCGGGCATGAGTTGGGGCACGTCGAGAGACACCCAACACTTTCTGCTGTCTTCAGGTCAGCTCTCTACACCACGCAAAAATGAAAGCATGTTGGTGCATAGAGACAGGTGGCTACGCAGCTCATCTCTTACGCGTACAGTAGAGGAAGGTGTCCAAATTGTGGGCTACGAAGGCCCAGATTGTGAGGTTTGAGGCACTGCAATCTACGTCGGCGAGACAAAATGTTAAGCGCACGCAGACTTCCAACTTCCCCGAGTTCAAGAACGCACGGAGCTGGTACCTTGAAGCCACTGCTTGCCGACAGCAGCATTGAGAGTTTCTGACCAAGAAGCTGAGAGCAACTACATATGTAGGCTTCTGCAATGCTTTGGATCTTCTGCGTAGCCTTGGTGGTGAGTGCTCAAGAGGCGCCTTCTGCAGATTTTGTCTCACGCGCGTCCCTTCCTTCCAATAACAAACAAATCGCGTGAGGAAGTCGCGTCCTAAACGCGAAGTCGAAATAGAGCTGCTTTTGGCATAGACACGTGACTTTAGACCCGACCGTTCTCGTCATGAGATTCGGCTGTTCGTCGCATCAAAGCCGCGGCAGGAGAGTCTCACACTACTGGCTGACTGGCTCATGATCCACGACGAAATGCTGACAGTGATGTGCATGAGCATGGGGAGAGAACAGCTTGTGCAAGGCAAGGGCGAGATTGGTCCATGTGGTGACTGTCCGAAGGGCTGGCTTCCATGCGACAGTTCTCAAGCAGAATGGCGGGTTCGAATGCCTCCTGCAGGAGTCAGTAGTTAGGGCGTTCCCGGGAGTCTGAGCTAAGTATGTATCTGGAATATGATGACTGAGACCCTTGTCCGGACCCTGCCTGCGGTGCCCGCCGGTCAGACGTGGGTTTCTTCCTATTGAGACCTCCCAGTCCGCAGCTGGAGAAATGATCGCCCCTTCCTCTGGATTGGCTCGGCTGGCTGGCGGCAAGAGTTTTTGGCAGGCGGTGGTGGCTGGTTGAAACGGGCCTTGCACTTGCATGCTTTCTCTAGGTTGCTGTCCGCCATCCGCCATCTTTCCCCCCTGTCAGCTAGCTGTCAGTCAGAACTCAGAAGTGCTGTGGGTGCGGGAAGTCGTCTCTGCACATCATTCCCGTACGCCCCGGCTTCACGCCTGCCTTTGTATCATCCCTTGGCGGTCGTCTCTTTCGTCGTCAGGCCAAGAGAGAGCTCCGAGTTGGTTGTTGTTCAGGACATTGAGCAGCAATTTGGCATACTCCAGTTGCGAACTCCACATCAATCAACTTTCGTTCACGCTGGAACGGCATAACCCAGCTGGCCGGCGCCCGAACTCCATCGTCCATCATCCGACCTTGTGCAACCTCGACCTGATCTGACCTGACCTTCCTCACCTTCTTCTCAGCCAGCTCGTAGCTCTACGACGAGCTCGTCAAGCAGTTGAGGGGCTGGTCCTTTGCGACAACCACCTCTCATTTCGCCGCAGGGCTTTCGCCTGCCGATCCGCACCGCACCTTATCCACCTCACCAGCGTCTTCACTCCATCACCTCATCAGGTCTCTGTGGCCTGCTTCATTCGGCATCCCACGACCACCTGCAACCCTCCTGAGTTGCGACAGCTACAACATTCTGCGATACCCCCTCACGTAAGTCCTGCTTCCTCTGGCTCAAGCCCACCAAGCTCCAGTCCACTGACCACCGTTGTCCTGATTTCGCATGCTTGCGTTCCCAACACAACTACAACCTTCTCCAGTGATAGCCACCTACAATGTCGTCTTCAAGCTCGAACATCGTCGGAGTCCACTACCGCGTCGGTCGCAAGATCGGCGAGGGCTCCTTCGGTGTCATCTTCGAGGGCACCAACCTCCTCAACTCTTCCCAAGTCGCCATCAAGTTTGAACCACGCAAGACTGACGCACCCCAACTGCGAGACGAGTTCCGCGCATACAAGCTCTTGGGCGGCTCAGTCGGCATTCCACAGGCATACTACTTTGGAAACGAGAACTTGCACAGCATACTCGTCATTGATCTCCTCGGCCCTTCGCTCGAAGACCTCTTCGACATGTGTGGACGAAAGTTCAGCATCAAAACCGTCGTCATGTGCGCCAAGCAAATGGTGAGTGTGTGAGAGATTCAAGAGGCTACTTCGGACCATCCTGCTCACTGCGCATTGCTCTGCTGCCTTCGTACGCGCTACACAGATTACTCGAGTACAGACCATTCACGAAAAGAGCCTGATCTACCGAGACATCAAGCCAGACAACTTCCTCATCGGCCGACCCAACACAACCACTTCCAACCTCATCCACATCGTCGACTTCGGTATGGCTAAGCAATATCGGGACCCCAAGACCAAGCAACACATTCCTTACAGAGAACGCAAGTCACTCTCCGGAACAGCTCGTTACATGTCCATCAACACTCATCTGGGTCGAGAACAATCTCGACGAGACGATCTTGAATCTTTGGGACACGTATTCATGTACTTCCTGCGGGGCGGTCTGCCATGGCAGGGTCTCAAGGCAGCCACCAACAAGCAAAAGTACGAGAAGATCGGAGAGAAGAAGCAAAGCACATCAATCAAGGAGCTTTGCGAAGGTTTCCCCGAAGAGTTTGGCATCTACCTCAACTACGTCCGCAAGCTCGGTTTCGAAGAGACTCCAGACTACGACTTCTTGAGGGAGCTCTTCACAAAGGTGCTCAAGAACTCGGGCGAACAGGAGGACGGCGTCTTCGACTGGGATCTCCTCAACGGTGGGCGTGGATGGGACTACAGAGACCGGGACCGTGAAAGGGAGAGACATCGCGAGCGCGGCGAACGGGATCGCGCGGATCGGGGCGTCAACGGAGGCGGCCGAAACAACTATGGTACGGCAGGTGCTGCGGGCGGCTCAGCTGCTGCTGCCGCTGCGGCCCAACAACAAGCTCAGCTTCAACGGAACGGCTCCAAGCAACAGACGCGCAAGTCTGGTGTGGCCAATGCTTCCGTCCTACCACACACCGACGGCCGAAGCGGCATACCTCCAGCAGGCAACACTCTGACGGGAGCCAGCGGATACGGACACAATGGCAGCTACGGAAATCTGGCAGGCGTCAGTGGTGGCCCGGCTGGTGCATCCAATGTAGCAGTTCGGGATGCAACAATACCCGGAATGTCCCATGGCGGTCCCTCGGCGCAGCACTTGGATCCGTCAGGAGCAGGCGCGAACGGAGGATTGGATCCTCGAAACAGACACAGTGCTTCAGGCAGACACGGAGGTCCGGACGCCCTGGGTCTCGAGGCGACTGTGCGAGCACAGCAAGACGCGGCAGGAGCCAATGCGGGCAAGAGAAGCTTTGGCGAGAAGCTTGTACGCGTGCTCACATGCAGATGCGGATGAATGCTGCAGCTTTTCCGAACGGTGCAACCTGTGCATGCCTCGATTCGGCTGTCCGCTTCCCTCGATTCCTTGCCTTGTTCCGATGGCGGGCCCCCTTGCTGGCCCCCTTGCCTTCTTCTATCTCCGCCTGTACTTCGGTCATCATCCCGCGCGTGATCAAGAACGACGTGATACATGCGGTCTCTTCTCCTACGAAACCTCATCGCGCCTCCGAGTGTCTAAGCACCATTGTCTCGACATACCTTATCTCCCATTCGAATCCTCCATTCCTTACGTTCTCCTCTCGCAAGGACAATATTGCTAGCTCTTCCTACTCGACACAAATCCAACACGGAACAGTCGATGGCGCACCGTGATCATTCCCTCTTTGACAAGATGCGGACGGCACGTTTAAGCCGCTCCCACTCTCCTAACTGACTGTTGTCAGCGCCGGTTCATCATCAACTCAAAGCCCGCCTGCCCAACCATGAATAGACACTTTCTCTTCTCCACGTCTGCGCCACT
>LAXH01000160.1:3386-25686 GCA_001006505.1 Tilletia horrida | reverse complement strand
CCCCCCCCCCCCCCCGGGGGCCGGACATTGACTTCTCTCCCGGGCGGTTTGCGGCCTCCGTGTCCGACTTTGTCTCATCGCGTCACCTGGCTGCGTTTCTTTCCATCCAACTTTCTTCTGTTGTTGTCCCGATTATGCTACCGTAGATTCAATTGCTGTCCATGTCCGGCGCCGAAGTCCAGCCAAACTCGACAGGAACGGCCGTCCTTCCCCTCACCTCTTCCCACCACCCCGATTAACAGCACATGGTTCCCATCTCGCCCTTACAACATCTCCTTCTTTTTCATCTTCTCCCCCGTTCTTAACATTTTCGAATTACCATTCCCCCTTCCCATCTTTTCTTGATTGACATCACCAATGCATACCTCTCTGTTCCAGTTCATATATAGTCACCTTGAGCTGGAAGTGATTGTGTTGAAGGAAACAGATTATGAACATATGGAGCAGCGGCCAAGAAGGCGGAACGCTGGCTGTATGCCCGATGTAGAGCTACCGTCTGCAGCGGATCTCCAAAAGTTCGACGTGGCCGTCTCGCTGCGGATCATGCGTCGAAGGGAATATTCTGGCCAAGGACAATCCTGCTGGAGGCCCCAATGCTTGAGCTTGATTCCCAGTTTCACATGCCGATGAAGCTGGATCTGTCCGTGTAGGAAGCAATGGCACAGTCAGTCGCTCCGGTTGCAGGTCGATGGGTCTGAACTCAAGCTGGGCATCCGCTGCGGACATCACACGAGCAACACGGTCAGCTTGAGTCGTGCTCCAATGCGAATCGGTATCAGCCACACATACCGAGGGCAGTCTTGAAAGTGGAATATGTCGCAAGGTTGCGGACCGTGCTGGCAATGTATGCGACCGGTAGCATCTCTTCCTGTTGCAGATCAGCACGGAAACCAGCCTCTAACGCGGCTCGAATCGTCTTTGCGAGCGGACGACAGAGGTCTGGGTCGAAAACTACGTCGGCTGCAAGGGTCACGTTCGGTTCGAGCGCATGTAGCCAGGTGTGAATTGAACCAGTGTCCGATTCGTTTGAAAGCTCGACCCAGTCAAGCGCAGCGACCTGTACCAGCTCCGAAGAAGCTAGATCGTCTTTCAGAACATTGCAGATGGGCTCAGTCAGCTCTGTCATGGCAAGCTGCTTCTGGAAAGTTGGGAGGCGAAAAAACTCACTCTGCCTGAGAGTGCCCTCTAGAGTCTCGAGTACGGGACCTGGTACATCTGTCAAGACCACACTTGCATCTGACACCGTTGGGGAATGCGGTAAGTCGGTCAGTGATCTTCTTCTTCTTGCATCTCTCTGCAATTGCGCACAGAGCACACCCAGCATGCCGACGCCGCTTCCGAGCTCGAGAACTCGAGTGCCCGGGCGGATAATGGTCTCAAGATTCAGAGGGGTACTTGACCCCGGAGGGGATGAGACGATGTGGTTGGCCACTTGCAGGCTCGCCTCCCAGGTGCGTAAACCGGTGGTCCCGCTGCTGATCATAGTCCCGCTTTCGTCCAAGAGTATAGAATTGAGATCGTGGAGAATATCTGCATGCTCTCGGTTGTCGAGCTGGCTGCCATCGTCGGCAACACGCAATGAAAGAGGGCTGGGGTAGAAGTATTGAATCTTGGAGGCCGGAGGGGGAGCGTTAGGAACGTTTGGTATTGCGAGGAGGGAGACGTAACGTTCCATGAGCCTGTCGTCGATTTCGAGTTCCCCGTCCGGATCTTCGGTTTGACCGATGGCGTGCTGCAACTTTTCTATCAGAGTCTTGAGAAACCTTGTATCGTAGCTCGTCGAAGCTGGGGCTATCCTTGATCTCGATGAAGCTGTGGAACTCTGTCCAACGGCTCCGTCATCTTGTTGGAAGAGGTCGTCGTCGAGGTAAGCCTGGACGGCTAGCAAGGCTGATGGGTCGGTGGGCCATGTGAAGGATGTGGATCGCGGTGGAAGCCGGGCTGCGTACTGAGCGGCGATACTCCTGCGCGTGTCCAGAAGCCTTGAAGGAGGGTCAAGCATGCTCTCCGTGGACGGCTCAGTAGTGTCAGAATCCTTGCCCTCCGCCTCTGGCTCGCCCTGGGCAGAAGGGAAGGAAGGTCAAGAGGCAGGAAGACTGGATTGGAGTGACATGCAAGCCACATCTACCCGACACGCAAAAGCGGACGACGCACAGGCCACATCCTCCGGATCGTCGCTTCCGTCCATCACACTTTGACAGGTCGACTCCGCTTAAGTCCATCCACGCAACGACCTTCTTCTTCCTGCTGCATCTCTACCATACTGCGCTGCTGCATAGTCTTCCCGCTCACATCGAACGTTCGAGGTCCTCACGCACAAGTACGTATTTCAAATGCCAATCATGAAGCTCAGTCGCTGCTGCCGCGCCAACCCTTTTGCAGGAGGTTCTGTGCGAGAGACTGAAATTGGAGCGAGCATATAATCTGACTGATCACACTGCTTCCACGTTCCCTACCCTCTGCTTCCTCGTTCAGCCAATTGCACATACACTATGACTACACCCACCATCGTCCTCACCCTGCCCGCCACCTACGGCTGGGTCGGTATTGCTGCTTTTGCGACGATTGCCCTGACTGGATGGCAAACGATCAAGGTCGCTGGAGCTCGCAAGGCAGCCGGCATCAAGTACCCCCAACTCTACGCCGAGACACATCAAGCCGAGAAGTCACGCAGCGCTCACATCTTTAACTGCACTCAGCGGTGAGTTCTTATCTTTGCTCATCCCCTTCGGACCATCCCACCGTGTTACTGATGCTTGAACGCCCATGATCGGTGTGTGCTTGACAGGGCTCATGCTAACACGATGGAGTCCCAGCCAGGTGTCCTCTTCTCTACATTTGTCGCAGGTCTCAAGTATCCACGCGCCGCAGCAGCTCTGTGTGGCATCTGGACTGCTGCTCGGGTCGTCTACACCATCGGTATGTGTTCTAGCTCGACGGCCCGCCTCAGCTCAACGGCATCTGCTCCTTAGCTGACATACTCACCATCTGAACTGCTCAGGATACTGCACTGGTGACCCCAAGAAGCGAAGCTCTGGCGCCGCTCCTGCCGCCCTGGCCCTGCTCGGTCTGTACGGACTCACAGCCTACACCTTGTTCGACCTGGTGGCCCAGAACAACTTCAAGTTCTGAAAAGAGGGGCGTCTTTGAGCGCACTGTCCAGCGCTTCTGGCACAGCTTGTAAATGCATCACACGATCGATGCTCTGGTCACAAATCGAAGATCAAGTTATTGTTGCTCGCCAAAGTCCATGGACAGGTCAGAAAAGACAGAGGCAATGTCGTGTAGTACTCTTCATCTGACAGGACAGCAAGGAGGGGGATGACATGTGAGCGACATTTAAGCCAAAAGCTTCGGACGAGAATGTTTCAGATAGTCTACTGTATGCGCGACATTCCAACGGAGCGACTTCCTCTTCTTCCAATATCCTTACCACGCTCTGCTCATCAGTCTCGCATCGACGTCTTCAGGTACGTGTATGCGAAGAGAATGACAGGGATCAGTCTTTGGCTGAGGGACTGCCGCGCGTTCCGCCGAAACGTCTCTCTTCTTAGAGCTGAGTTTGTTGCCCTCTTGCTCAGATATTCTCATCAGATACACTATGGCCTCACCCACGATGATCCTTACCTTGCCTCCCACGTACGGCTGGGTCGGCATTGGTGCCTTTTCCAGTCTGGTGCTCACAGCATGGCAGACCATGCAAGTCAGCAAGGCTCGCAAAGCTGCCGGCATCAAGTATCCCCAGCTTTACGCCGAGACTCACCAAGCTGAGAAGTCACGCAATGCTTACATCTTCAACTGCACTCAACGGTGAATCTCCTACATTCGCCTCCTGCTGGGCCCTATTCCTCCACTAGCGTCATGTTTGCTGATCCAGAGTCCTCCCCTTGTCCTGACAGAGCGCATGCCAACACGCTTGAGTACCAGCCAGGATTCCTCTTTGCTACCTTTGTTGCAGGCCTCAAGGTACCTCGAATTGCAACAGCGCTGGCATTCGCCTGGACCATCTCTCGAGTGTCCTACACCATCGGTGCGTTGGAATGCGGCAGCTTCAGCTATGATCCCAGGGCTGACCCTTGCTGATTTCCTTTGCGACCGGTGACCGCCTCTCGATGCTGACTCACACAGGATACAGCTCTGGAGATCCCAGCAAGCGAGTCACTGGCGCCAAAGGTGCGACCTTCTCTCAACTCGCACTGTATGGCCTCACGGTTTGGACCCTGTTCGATTTGGTGGCTCAGAACAACTTCAAAATCTGAGAGGAGCCCCATCTCGGTAACGCCTCGCCGCGCTTTCCGCACACCTCAGCCACGTCATGCAGATTCCCTGAAGGTTCAGTCTGCCAATGCTCGAGCTGAAACATCAAAGACATGTGAAATGTGCGCGACTCTGAGTTTTAGCGATCATGAAGAGGAAGTACAGAGATGGACACTTCCTTGTGTCAGATCAAGTGATCGGTTACTTCTTCTCTGGCGAGCCCTTCGCATTGCCTTTTGATGCCGCAGGGGCAGCAGACTTGGTGTCTGAAGCTGGCGCGGGAGCGGCAGGCGGCTCCACCCGATCCCGGATCGCGTGTAGCACAAATTGCCTCGCGACCTGGCCCAATTCTGCATTTTGCGACAAGGCCTGGTCTGCAATCTCCAATGCTGGGTGGGCAGAGTTGACCGCCTCCTGATCTTCGTCCTGCTTCGAGTTGCTTGCTCGCTTGAGCCGTTCTTGCGGAGATCCCGATTCGGACTCGGTCCCGCGGAGTAGCCGTCCGAGCAATGGTCCTTTGGCGACGTAGTCTTTGTAGTCTCCGGCACGGGCTTCTCCATTCTGGTGCGCTTTGAGCTTATCCGAGGCCTCGAACCAAGAGGCCGAGTTGGCGTGAATGTCGGCCTCGCGGGTGAAGCCCTTGTAGTTGGTGAGCTTTGTCTTGTGGGCTTGATAGCCAACAGAGGGAGTGTCTGCATACTTTGGGTCGGTTCCGCCCATGTTGAACTGTATTGAGCGGACCGCATGTTTCAAGGTGTGCTTGGCGCCGACGATGAGCGGTCCGGGGTGCGAGGAGTCTGCTGCCGAGTCGGGCTTCGTAGAAGGATCAGTGGTAGGATCAAAGGGGACGAGGATGTCGATGGGCACGCGAGGAGTGCCAGCGAGGACAGGAGCCCGGTACAGCGAGGTTGAGAGTGCGTGATTCCAGTTCATCGGTCTCGGTTGGATGGGCAGCATGGACCGTTGTCGCTTCCCGTTTCTACTCGACTGAGAAGATGCTGGCGATCGAGAGTAGCCTCTTCCTTCAGAGGTGGAACTTGAGGACGGAGTGACATCTCGCTGCGAGGTAGACTCTTGTTGTGCTCTCGAAGATGTGGAGAAATGCTGCTGGGCGCCTGACCTGGGCAGAGACAGCGATGGCGATCTTCTGACCTGGGACCGGGAGAGTGATGTGCAGCAGCACTCGAGCGTCTTTGATGCAGATGACATGCTTGCCGAGCTTGAACGTTGTGTGCTGTCTGAACAACAGCTTGCGATGGTAAGTTATCTCTTGATGAGCGACGAGCCATCGACAAGAAGTTTGGGCAAGACGCATGGTGTTGCGAACTGAAGGGGTCACCTCCACCGGCGATCACCCATTTTCCCACGCTGTCTCCCTCATAATTTCATACATGTCGACCTCCCAAAGCTTCTCTCTCCCGCTGATTCCCCACCCCAAGCTAGCTGCAAGATCTCCCTTGCACAGACACGCGTCAAGGTCAAGGCTAGGGCTCGCCGGCCCTGAAGTCAACCAACAACAGCAGCGAAGCGTGCAAGTGGATGCAGCAGCAGTCACGGACAAAGGAATTATCCCAAGCCAGTCAGAACCACACTCCATCGCGATCCTAATCCCCATCTTCGCTAGCACAGATGGCTGCAGCTATCACAGACCACAACGAACACCCAGGCACAGACGATGCTGGCGAGTCTCTAGTCGAGAACATCATTCGCGTCGTCGAGCAGTCATCCGCTGGATCTCATCCGGCTGATGCTGGAGCTCCATCCTCATCAAGATCGGCCCTCAGCCCGGCAGCTGGACGCAGTCCTGCACCTCAACAGTCGGAACACGCTCTCGCTGCCCTAGTAGAGGCCGCGGGGAGAGACGCAGAGCATCAGCAGCAGCAACGGGCAGCAGCAGTGGCAGCTGCTGCAGCTGCTGCGGCCGCCGTCGCGTCTCATTCCGCTGCAACCGCCTCCTCACACTCGTCTTCTTCAGTCACTCTCGCCCCCTCGCGCTCATCGACGCTAGGGAAACGCAAAGCGGGCCAGGCTCTGACTCAAGAGGAAAAGCACGACCTCGTCAGAAACACAATAGAGCGCTACTTGAGATCGCTCAATGCGAGCTACATACCGGACCCGGCCTCTCAGAACGACAGCACCAATGAGCTCGACGAGTATGGCAAAGAGCAACGGGAGAAGACTGTGATGACGACCGTACGCTGTATGCACGGCTCAGTGGCTCAGAAGTCGTACGGAAACGAGAAACGGTTCCTCTGTCCTCCACCCGTCGTCAAAGTTTCCGGTGCTCTGCGATACCATGTCGACAATCATATGCTTTGGGAGGTAGCAGCATCAAACATTGCCCTCCAAAAGGCTGGTATCAATCTACCCGGCAACGGAAGTCACCCCATCACGCTACCCAGCTTGAGCATGAATGTCATTTCTGAAGACGGCCAAAGCACATATTCGGAACAACACCAAGCGCTCGATTCGGCCATGCACTCGCGCTTTCGCTACTTGCATGTTGCAGGAACAGGAAAGAGCAAGAATTTCCGTCTGCAGCTCAACTTGCTCCGTCCGAGTCGGGCGAGCGATGGTCGTCCTCTGTCGAAGACTCGCAGATCAGACGGATCAGGACTGGATCTGGCGGCCAGAGCAGCGGCCGCGGCTGCAGCCGCGGCCGGCTACCCGTCCCCTTCGGGTGACTACGGCTCGCACGCTTATGGTCTCGAAGGACTCGGAGTAGGGGAGGCAGGTTCGAAGGGACAAAACAGTGTCAATATCGATCAAATTGCCAAAGCCGTCGGTATGGACAACTGGGCCTCCTTCGAGTCTGCTCCGATCGGGATCATCTCGAAACCCTCACGAAAATCGGCAAAGGTCAGAAACACGAGCTCTCACATCGTCTCCGGATCCTTGATCGCGCTCTACAGTCGCATTAATTCGCAGACGGTCCGCACCAAGTATATGGCTGTCGGATCGAGTCAACAGAATCTCGTTTCTCTCCACGGAGGGTGGAGCGCATTCCGCATCATGTTGATCGCTAGGCCTCCAGAAGCCTCATATGCAGCGCATGACGAGGACATCATCACGTACGGGTCGGTCGTCGTATTGACTGATGCTGCCACAGGTTGTTCCACCGATCCTTTGGTGCTGTGCAAAGTCGACAGAGGAAAGATCTACATTCCTCGACTGGATCTCGACCCTGGCGCATGGTATCCCGAAGAGGCGGCAGGGAGCGCAGGAGGGGCTCATGCAAATGGTGCGGCCGCACCGGACCCCGCAGCTGCGGATGCTCATCAACACGCGAATGGCGAATCTGCAGACGGTACTCATGCGGCACCTGACGCGGCCGCCATTTCGATCCAACAAATTGCGGAGCGCGCAGCAGCTCTGGCCGAAAGCTCTGCAGCTCAGATGGACAAGGAGGCGCAGGAAAACGGAGAGGAAGGTCTGCATGAGCACGGAGGTCATACTGCTGACTCGACCCAGCACGAAGACAGACCACCTACTCACGAGGAGATCTTCGCGGAAGCGCATGCTGAAGTACTGAATGCGGCCGGACTGCGGCCACCCGGCTATACTCCACAAGCGTCTGGCACGAGCTCCCAAAGTGTTGCCGCCGCGGCAGCCTCGGCACAGATACCCAGAATGGCGAGGAGGCATGATGAGCACAACATCTTCGGCGCCATCAGTCAGATGCAGAAAGTTGCCTTTTTACGATTCGAGCCCCGCCGGGATATTCCAAATCCGGAGTCGGACGAGTTTGATCCCAATCAGGCGAGCTTAGACCCGGACTTCGATGCGGACCGGTTCTATTTGACAGCGATGGACTACGATCGATTCTTGAAGGACGATGGGACAGGCACGGTCCATGCGAAGGGTAGAGAGCAGGAAGCTACCATATACCCACCAGCTGATGATCATTTTTCGAATGAGAATGGGATCAATCCCGCTGCCACGATGGAGGCGCCTCCACCGGGAGGCGATCCGCCGTTGGTGTATGCACCACCTCCACCCGTGCTGAACGGGCAGCCGACTCAACACAAGCGGAACGAGGATGACATTGATGACTCCTTCGGCTGGACAATGGTCGGCATTTGTGAGTTTTGAACCAGAATACTGACACCTCTCGCCCGTTTCTGACTGAGTGACTCTCGTTCCCCAGCACAATTTGAGTTTTCATTCTTCGAAGCATTTGGCCAACCGACATTGGAAGACGATGCAACCCTGCCGATCACGCCTTTCCCGATCATCACCTCCATGCCGCTTTACGATGCTCGGACGCACTCTCTCACCACGACCGCTTTGAACTTCTATTATTACCCCGAGGACGATGCCGGGCAACCGAACTTGATCCCCATGGAAGTCTGGCTAGGTTCTCTCGGTCCACTCCAGAGTCGATCCAAACCTCGATCGGACCGAACGGGTGGGGAGAGCGAGGTTGCTGTCAACCTTCCTCCGCTCGCGGACATTCTCGAGGTGACCAGGGAGCAGCGGGAGCTCGCCAGGAAGAACGCAGCTGCATTCGCGGCGGCTGAAGCTGATCATGAGAAGAATGGCAATGGCACTGGAGCAGTCGGTAGCAACGGTGCGGCAACGGAGGTCGATGTCGATGGTAATGGCGCCCCTGTATCTGAAGACATTGCGAGCGCAGCAGCGGCGGCCGCTGCCGCTGCATCCTCGGACGAACCATCAGCACACGCTCCACAGTATCTGCCCTTGCTGTTTGTCCGGGATGACGGCATCGGATACCATTCGGGTCGCCACATAGCTGTTGAAGATATTGTCTCGCTTATGCAGTCAGCGGTACACGACCCTTCAGCGGCCGATGCTTTGCAGAACCTGGAGCTGCACCGGCCTCCGGGTGGGCCTGGGTCGGAGACGTGGTCCTTGCGCGTGGTGTGAAACCTCACTTCCACTAATTTCGGTCGCATCCCCGCGGATCTGCCGACCACACCTTACTGAGACACCCTCAAGGTGGCTGCCGATCACGTCGGCTACGCATTCTAAGACTCCGTCTGCATTAGCTGCTCCATGCGAATCATCTCCCCTTCGCTGTGCTGAGTGCGCCTTGCCTTCCTTTTCTCGCAATTTGTAATTTTTCTTTAGGCCGCTACGTTCAGTCGAAATGCAGGTTGCGATTGTGTCAGTGTACAGAAAATGCTTGGGATCATGCGAAGGACAGGAAGCTAGTGTGGCCGGGGGATGATGTCCTTGACCACGTAAAAATGCGGACTATTCCAAACGCAGGACCGCTTGATCAGTTGAGACAGAGGTTCGTGACTTTTGCATCAGCCCTTCAACTCACGCAAGTTCGGGAAGCCAATCTTCTTCGATGACCGTGACATCTCGCATGAATCGCTTCGTGGTCTCGATGACTTCGTGGAAGATGACCCATTTCGTGCTCGGTACCCTGTTGAACAAGACCGAGGAGGGATGAACATGGAGCACCTGCATTTGGACGACGTTGTAGTGAATGAGCAGGATTCTCGGAGCATGTGTCGTGAGGGTGACCACTGGACTTACAGCATTCTCGCGGACGCTGCGATATGAACCGTCTGGTTGCATCTTGGCTGCATTCTTGAAGTATCCGCTGACCAAACACCGTCTCAGGCGGCCCACATCTCCCTCACAGCTAACGTTCGGATCGATTCCCCATCTCCGCAGATATTTCTCTAGTTGGGCTCGGATACTGACCGCCCGACTGAGCGCCTTGAAATTGAGCCGATGCCGGCCACACCATTTCCCGCTTTGCTTGCCCACGCGCGGGTTGACAAAGGCTGAGTAGACGTTGAGAAGGGTCAGATGATCGCCTTCTTCGGCCGTGAACTTGCGTCTTTCGATTTCTCCGGCGGCTCCGGCGGACGATCTCCCTTCATCGGGGATGATGAATGGGTTCTGGACCGAAGTCATCGCTGCGATGCTGAGAATCTCAGATGAGCAGCGGAACGTTGCAGAGTCCAGGAGCTGAGTCACACAAATTGCTTCAGATATCATGCAGCTGGGCATCGAAGACGAAAGGAATGTGGACAAAACTCACCACTTTCGCAAACATAGGCTCTAAAGGTATCTCTGCCATTCTCTCTCCGAGCGGTGTGGTCAACCTTCCCCAAGAATCGACCGCTCCAAGGGCGCCCAGAAACTCCAAAGACCGTCTCACCATCTCCGCGGGTGGGGCCGGAGGAAGCCATTCGAAATTTCTCACTACATTCTCGATGCCGAGGGCTTTGAGTTGCAAGATTGGCAACGAGAGGTCGGACCGGCAGAGCTCTGGTGGTGTCGTCAATGCTAGTGCTCTCAGCGCAGACTCGGGAAAGAGGCGCAGGCATTTGCCAGATGAGGTTCGTCCAGCTCTGCCCGCTCTCTGTGTAAGAGAGGCGAGTGAAGCAGGCACTGCAGTCAGAGCATCCATGCCTGTATGTGGGTTGAACAGCTTGAGCTAGTGGAACGTAAACGCGGATGAAAAGCCTTTGAGTCAGGTTCGAAGCAGAGAAGAGGTCATCAGCATTAACTCACTTTCACATAGCCGCAGTCGACGACGAAGCGGATGCCGTCGATGGTAACACTTGCTTCGGCGATGTTGGTGGCGACGACAACTTTGCGACTACCGCGTGGAGTCCGCTGAAAGATGGCCGTCTGCTCTTCGGTAGTAAGACCCGCATGTAGAGGCAACAGTACTAGATTTGGAGAGCCAGGTGGTAGCCTACACAAACGTTTCGGGGTTAGTATGAAGAAGTGAAAAGACGGGTCAGACACACTTACGTCAACGCCTGGTCACTGAGAATCTGACAGCAGTCGTCAATTTCTTCTCTCCCTGTCAGAAACACTAGGACATCGCCTTGTGGCTCCTGTGAGCAGCGATAATGCAGCCATTCAGCAAATAATGAGCCAGGCGACAAAACGCTCGGATGCCTACAAGCTCACCTTGAGATGGATATTCCAGACCGCCTCAGCTGCGCCTCTTATGTAGTTATCTGCCGGTTGATCTAGATAGGCCACTTCCACCGGGTATGCTCGACCCTCCAGGGTAAGCGCTCCAGCGATGGGCTGATCAGTATCGCGGATTTCCACAGCATCTTTGCCTTTCCCGTTCGCGTTCGGTCGAGGCTCGTCGTTGAAATAATCCAGCAGAGCCTGGGCATCGACCGTCGCGGATGAGATGATGATCCGCAAAGCTGGTCGTTTCCTCCGAATCCTGGCGAAGAGCGTAGATGGTCAGGACACGAGGCCAAGCCCATTGACGCCAGAAAGGACTCACTTTTTGAGAACTCCGAGCAACAAATCAGTATATGCGCCCCGTTCGTGAGCCTCGTCGATCATGATGACACTGTACCGACTGAGCAGCGGATCGCGCATGCATTCTCTGAACAACATGCCATCGGTCAGATATCGAATGCGAGTGCGCGTCGGATGCGAGAGGTCCTCGAATCGGATGGTGTATCCAACCTCATCGCCAAGGACGGCCCCGACCTCGGTGGCTACGCGGGCGGCGACGGAGACTGCCGAGATTCTGCGCGGCTGCGTGCATGCGATGCTGAGGGATGACTCCGCAGCGGCCCAGCCTGCTTCGTACAGATATTGAGGGATCTCTACAGAGTGAAGAGACGAAACAGAAAGAAGAAGATCAAAAGGAATGCAAAGAGTGGCACACGGGGCAGAGATCAGCCTCGAAGAATGAGCACTTCTTCGAAGCTTGCGCAGCGATATATGGTGTTCAGTCCGGAATTTCCTCACTCACGCGTAGTCTTTCCGCATCCTGTCTGACCAATGACGATCAGGACTGGATATCGTTCGACCATGTAAAGGAGCTCGTCCCTCTGCTTTGCGATGGGGAGCCGATCTCGTTGCGCCTGTATACCACCCACGAGCACAGGATCGTTGCCACCGCCATCGTCGTGCTTTGTTCTTGAGGAATCGTCGTTGCTACTGAGATTGCGCGCGGCTCCTGCAGCAGCTGCGAGAGCGCCAGTGTCGAGCTCGCCCTCGCCTGCTCGATCGAGAACTGAGCCAGGCCGGGCGCTACCTGGCTTCCAGAATTGGGCCATCGATCCCATCCATCGATGAATAATGAGAGCTGTCCAGTTGCGAAGAATTATTGCATTGACTCCAAGTGGAAATTGTGAAGTGAACCAAAGTTGAGAAGATCCTCCAGTCCCAGTCGCCAAACTTCCATCTTCCCAACACCCAACACAGCCAGAGAAGATCACACATCAACCATGGCGGACACAGCAGTGATGGCGACAGCAGGCCCATCCGCATCCTCCTTGCCCTCAGCATCAGCAACAGCTTTCTCGAACGGGACTGAGCAACATCAAACTCCCAATGTCGCAGAGCTATTGACCCGATCAGCAAAACGGACTCGCTACCTCTTCTCCGCCTCCGAGTCCGACGGCATCCCAACGTCCATCCTATCAGCGACCGCCTCTTCGAGCGACGAAGCAAAGAAGACGAGAATAGCAGCCAAGGTGCATGCCGAATATGCCGAGGCTCAGACCTTGCCGCCTGCCCTTCTTGCTCAACAACAGGGAGCAGCAGCTGGGCCGGGCGCAGCAGCCGCAGGTCCGGCAAGAGCAGGAACAAAGAGGAAAGAAGGTCCCGCTGCTTCCAGCTCGAATACAAGCAGTGCCCTGATCCTAGCGGACAGACCAGCATCGTCTTCTCCTGCGGCATCAGGCGCCGCAACCGGCCCTGCTCCCTCCCTCTCCCTCGTCGCGCTCCGGAGAGAAGAAGGCTTTGCGTCCGCGCACGGCGGCGGTTCCATCTTGTCGACTGCGCTCATCCGGAAGAAGGAGGCGGCTGCGCGACAGGCGAAACCTGCTTATCATCCCGAGTGGAAGCTCAAGCGGGTGATCAGCGGGCATTTGGGATGGGTCCGGGCCATTGCGGTGGAGCCGGACAACAAATGGTTCGCTACTGGCGCGGGAGATCGAATGATCAAGGTGAGCCGACGAGAATTTCTCCTCGTTCATCTGTCTTCATCATGTCTTGTCCGTGGTACTGACCATGTCCTTTCTACGGACATCAGATCTGGGACTTGGCATCCGGCGAGCTGAAACTTTCGCTGACAGGCCACATTTCCACCGTGCGCGGCCTCGCAGTCAGTCCAAGACATCCCTACCTCTTCTCCGCAGGCGAGGACAAGATGGTCAAATGCTGGGATCTCGAGACGAACAAGGTTATCCGCTCCTACCACGGCCATCTCTCCGGCATCTACACCCTCGCGCTGCATCCGACTCTGGACGTGCTCGTCACTGCGGGAAGAGACGCGTCGGCGCGGGTGTGGGACATGCGGACCAAGGCGCAGATCCACGTGCTCTCGGGTCATCGGGGCACGATTGCGTCCGTGGTGTGCCAAGAGGCGGATCCACAGGTGATCACGGGAAGTATGGATTCCACCGTGCGCCTGTGGGACCTTGCCGCGGGACGCTCCATGACGACGTTGACGCATCACAAGAAGTCGGTCCGCGCACTGGCGGTGCATCCGGCCGAGTTTACCTTTGCCTCGGGCTCGGCGGGCGGGCGGAACATCAAGACGTGGAAGTGTCCCGAGGGCGCGCTGGTGAACAACATGACGCACGAGACAATTGTCAACTCGCTCAGTGTCAATGCCGACGGCGTGCTGTTCTCGGGCGGGGACAATGGCAGCTTGCGCTTCTTTGACTATGCGACGGGCGTTCCGTTCCAATCGGCGGAGGACATCCCGCAACCGGGCTCGTTGGATGCAGAGTCGGGCATCTTTTGTTCGAGCTTCGACCAGGCGGGCATCCGGCTGCTCACTGGTGGAGCCGACAAGACGATCAAGGTGTGGGCCGAAGCGAAGTGAAAGATGACACATCACACTGTATTTCCACACAATGTCTGCGCGAATTCCAAGACCACTGGGTGACCAGGACCTTTTCAGTAGCCTCGAGCAGTTGCACCGCGTGTTCTCATGCTGGGTGAGCATTCGCACAGCTTCTTCGGGACGTCATGCAGAGAGCAGACAGAAGATTTAGATAAACAGTAATGGTGTTGCATTGCGCAAATAATACATAATGTTAGAACCATTCCGAGTTGAGATGTAGGATTTGTCTAGAAAGGGCATTCCGTCGGACTTTTGGGGGTTGGAAGGGTAAAGTGGGGAGGGGAAGGGACGGACAGGGGTGTCGGGCGTGTTGAACGTCAGGCCCTGAGGAGGAACCGCGGGCACCGGGCGCCGTTCATGCGTATAGGGAAAAGGTGCTTAGGGGAAGTAGCCAGAGTCACCGCAGTTGG
The DNA here is from genome assembly GCA_001006505.1 of Tilletia horrida. Lineage (NCBI taxonomy): Eukaryota > Fungi > Basidiomycota > Exobasidiomycetes > Tilletiales > Tilletiaceae > Tilletia > Tilletia horrida. Next base: position 11,193 of record LAXH01000160.1, on the reverse strand, counting down.
CAGCGGGGACGCTAGCGTCCTTGGCGCAGACATAGGGCTTGAGGAGGGGCTCTCCGGGCGACTTGTTGGTGAAGACAATGTTGGCAATGTCAGCAGCGACGGCGTACAGGTTGGGGAGGACGTTGATGAGCTTCTTCTTGGAGCCGTTGACGTAGGTGTTGCAGTACGTCTTCTTGAATCGGCTGGCGTCGGCCTTGCCGTTGAGCAGGGCATCGTAGGCGAGGGCAAAGGTGGAGAACTCGACGACTTGGAGGAAGTGGTCGACGATGATGGGGCCGCAGAGATCCTGGATCAGGAAGTTGGCGGCACCGTCGAGCTTGGAGCTGGAAGGGCGGACGACCTCGTCAAAGGCAGAGTAGATGGAGGTCGTGTTGACGGTGAGAGCAGCGGGGGCGATGCGGTTCTGGGCGGCCATGTAGTGGGAGCCGGCGAATTGCTGGAAGAGGGAGGGGGACAGGACGGTGAGGTTCTTGGTGGAGACACCGGCGTCGGTGACGTTGCCAAAGACACCGCGGAAGTCACCGCTGATGGCGACGTAGCTGCTGATCTTCTTAAGGATGCTGGGCCAGTAAGCCATGGCCCACTGGGGGTTGACACCAGCGCCCTGGGAGTGACCGATGATGGAGACCTTCTTGGTGGCCGACTTGAGAGCGAGAGACTTGACAGCGTAGACGACGTACTCGGCAGAGACCTGGGCGTCGCGGAGAGCACGGTAAGGGAGGGTCAGGTAGCAGACATCGAAGCCGGGAGAGAGGGTGGGGAGGATGTCAGTGTAAGGGCCGTGGAGCCAAGACTCTCCACCGGTGGAGCCGGTACCGTGGATGAGGAGAACGACACCGCCGGGAGCCGATCCGAGGGTGGCAGGGAGGCAGGTGATGGCACCCTTGTAGTCGGTGACGTTCTGGGAGTATGGGGGCTCGCCCTTGGTGGGGTAGACGGCACGGGCGTGCAGGGCGGCGGCAGCGGGAGCCTCCGAGGTAGCGGGGAAGGCGGTAGCGGCGGCCACGAAGACGGACAGGGCCGCAGTGAGGGTCGTCAGGAACTGCATGGTCTAGGAAGAGGAGGAGAAGAGAGGGACAAGGATGGAGAGAAAGGGAGAGAGGGAGAGAAGACGGGGAGAGGTGGGCCAAAGCTGGAGAGAGGAAGGGGAAGGAATCAGCAGAGGACCAGCCCACGACTTTATCTGCCCCAAGGTTTCTGATCCGACTTCCATCTCTCTTTCTCCTGATGACAGCCTCACTTGCCAAGACTGCGACGATTTGCAGGAACCCGCCAAATTGCAAATGATCAGCCACAGAGGCGCAGACGAAGGGCGGGCGAAGGTTCCTATGGGGATCAGGAGAGCGAATGGCCGTGTTCGGATGCGGGAAGCCGATGAAAGAGTGCGTTGTGCAGGATGCGCTCAGCATTGATTGAGAAATCGGGCTTTTTCCCACAGCACTAGGGCCAGAGGAACTGCCCCTCGCTGTTCTCCCTGCAGATCCCTCTTCTCCCAAGTCATGGATCCCATCGTCATGTGGTGATTTCGAGCCAGTGATCTGTGTGTGAGTCCTCGATTAGACCTGACCGGCCTTCTTCGACATCAGCCCACTTGGTGTCAGGTTGGACGAAGTGGACAGGAGCTCCAACCAACCAAGCCTGGAACTCAATCAATGGTGCGCGCTAGACCAAGTCAGACATCCTACTTTGGGCGAATCCAGCTGCCAGGCGAGGTTGGCCAGACCACGAAACCCCAGCCACCTCCATTTGATGCACTTCTTTGTTGTGGAACTTGTGATGCTGCCGGCTGCGGCTTTTCATGCATGCCGCCAAGGAGTTCACTTTATGCGCATGATTGACACTTTCCCCCTGCATCAAACAATCCGACACAACGCGGGCATGATACGAGACACAATCATGCCGGAGCCTGTGTGCGGGCCCACCGGATGAACATCGAGAGGACAAAGAGGAGGGAGGTCTCCCGAACTGGACTCATCCAGACAGCCTTTCGCCATAATGAACGACGACGACTTATAGGAAGGATGCCACAAAGAAACGTCCAAGGTTCTCAGGAACACAGGAACAAGGAACACAGAAGAGGCTCCGTTGCAGTGGGTAGAACGCCACAACTTCGGCCCCGTGGAGCCCCGGCTGGGGGGGATGACCCACGACGCCACATTTCCATGCCCCCGATCGTCGCTTTGATCGACAAAGTCACGTGCATCCGTGCACGGCCCCGATCACTCCTCGTTTGGCCACTTGGAATCAATCCTTCTCTGGACAATCCTTCCCACCTCTGTAACAGGGACAGGTCCGAATAGTCACTGAGAATGCGCATCACACGAAGCTGTGCTGGCTTCGTGGCCGGTGCACTGCTGACCCTGACACAATTTACAAGCTCGGTGTGCGCAGATCCATATGCCAGCATCGCATCGGATCGAGTGCAAGACCTGTCCACGACAAAGACATTTGATGAGACGTTGCTCAAGGCCGGTCGGAGGGTTCCCTTACTGCTCGTCCATGTCCACGGCCGCTGTTCTTCCTGTCAGGCCCTCGCGCCCGCATTTGCGGCGGCGGCCGATCGAGCGAGCAAGACCGAGGGTGCCGATCTCGTCATGAGAGACGTCGTCTTTGGCCGCGTCGATGGGCGGACCAATGCCGCATTCATGGACAGATATGGGATCGAGGGCAACAGTGCTGCGGAGCGAGAGCAAGACGACCCATCTCCTAAAGATTCAGCAGCCTCGACCGACAATGGCAGCAAGAAGGCTGGCAAATCGATCCCTGGCTATCCAATCTTGGCTTTCACCAAGCCGTCTACGGAGCCAGTGGTCATTCCTGTGGACGACAATCTCGATCTGGACGGCAAGGTGGACGCCATCCTGACGGCAGCGCGCCAACAGATCCGGCTTCAAAGTCCGGCGAGGACGTCCAAGGACATTCTCGCCGAGATGGTCAAGCACAAAGTCCTGGCATTGAATGCGGACACTTTCCACGGCGTCGTGTTTGACCAGGGCAAAGACGTGTTTGTCAAGTTGTGAGTGCGAGCGAGGAATAGAATAGGCCAGTTCAGGTCCGTGCTGATTCAGATTCTGTCTCTGGACCTGATTCTCGTGTAAATGCCAACCCAACCGGTAGCTATGCGCCATGGGTGAGGACAGAGCAAATGTGCGAGGTCACTACATGCTAGCGAGGTAGGCTCATGTTGTTTGCTTTCTGGGATCTGACCCCACAGTGCTCGCATTGCAAGAAGCTTGCGCCACGGTATGAGAAGGTGGCGAAGCTCTTTGCAGAGCATCCTTCTGTGAGTTTTGCCCCGATTCCAATCCTCGGAGAGACCTAATCATTTTCCAGACGAGTTACTTAAATGAAACCTCATTCTGTGCTTCTGCGGACATGACCGTTTTTCAGTGCATGGTGACCACCTTTAACTCGGATCCTCCAGCGGAGCGGGCGATTGCAAAGGAGCACAAGATCCGTGGATTTCCCACTCTCAAGTTCTATCCTTCCCAGACGAACACTCGAACAAATGCGACCAAGGCAGAGCCCGAGGAGTATCGGGGAGCCCGGAGCCCAGAGGCGCTGGTGGAGTTCCTCAACTCGCGGTGTGGGACCGAGCTGAAGCTGCCGAGTGCGTCGGAGGAGTGGGAGGCGTGGACGCAGTCGTGGAAGAGGAGGATAGAGGGTGTGCTTGGACTGGGCAAGACGTCGGCTGGTGGTGAAGTGTTCAAGGATGGACGAGGAACAGAACTGTGAACGCCTTCCATTGCAGGATCTTCTTCTGAGTGCGACTGACGACAACTCGGTCCAATCTGAGTACACTCCATCATTCATGCGGGTTGTTGTCACTTCCTTCTCATTTGTGTGTTCTGTACACACTGCCGAGATCACATGCTTTGCCAACTCGCTTTCGGAGGTTCCACCCCTTCGATCGTCCTCCCTCCCCTACGACCGTTCTGCCAGCTTGGTCTATGTAGTGAGGTGGGCGTCGGGATCGCGAGCAACCACGCCAACCAAGGTCGTGTGAACGTGTGCGTGGAACTCGCAGTAGTGTGTTTTTGAACCGCGTTGTTCCCCCAGCAAGAGAGTGCCGACTGCCGCTTTTATCTCCGGCTTTGACTCGATGACTCGACATTTTAGCGCTTCCAGCAACGCCTGCTTTTTTTATTTTTCACCGCTTGCTCTGATCCCATTACAACCTGACCACACTTCGTTGTTCATCTCATGCGACCCAGCTTGCGTTCTCTTCGCTGATTCCAAGGCGAGGGCCGCTTGGTGGGAGCGCGGGAGAAGGAAGATTGATGAGTGGAGTAAGCTCTCGCCGAGAAGGAATGGGAAGGTGCGACACGAAAGAAGAGACTCTCGGACGGGAAAGTGGTGGTTTGTAAGAATTGTGTTGTAATGGACAAAGTGGAACCAGGGCTGTGATGAGAGTGGAGGCAGGCGCAGTGCATGCCGAGGAAGAAGGAGGTTGTGTCTGATCCAAATCAGGGCACAGATTCGTCACAGTGCGGGTCTTCTGCCTCTGTTCGCAGGTTGAGCGGATGACTCCGAATCGAATAAGACTGGAGCCCTTTTCTTTCCTCTTCCTCTCCTTCTCTCTCCCTCTTCTTCCTTGTCCCTCACCAACACAACACACATACACACACACACACACACCAGTCACAGCTTTTGACTGACGTCCCTGTCACACTCTCGACATCCCACAAACTCACACACACACACACACACGTGATCGAGAGTCGACTCCTCGTCCAACAGCCACCTGGCACCCCTTCTCTCCTTGTGAGCCCTCATTCCCCAGCACCACACCCTCGTCTTTACTACACACCAGCAGTCAAGATGCAATTCTCCGCTTAAGCGCCCAGACCCGTATCCGAGTCTCCTCCAACGTCACCAACAGTACCACCCAGCAGATCTCCAGCCGTCTTCCCCGACGTCTGATCCTCCATCCCATCCAGTGCCCGTCTTGTCGGCCTACAAATCTCAAAGCTTTACCCACCTCGTACCCACCAACCCTCTCGCGCCCCGCCTAGGCCCGAGCTCCCCAGCCCCAATACCTCCCCCCAGCAACCAGAACAACCTTGGCCCATCATGGCCTTCTCTTTCAACACCCCCAGCGCACAGCGCATCAACAACATCCAGCAACAACAACAACCACCAGCGTCCTCCAGCACAACAACACAGCAGTACTTCCAGTCCGATTTTTGCTGTTGTCCCTCCAACACCCTCACTTAGTCAACCCATCCAACAGCCGACCTTTTCCGGCTTCTCTCAACCAACCAGTTCTTCCACCCTCGGCATCAGCAGCTCGATCTTGTTAAGCCAAAAGGTACCCAAAGTCCAACCCAAGCCCACCCTGCCCGGTTCATCCGTCTTCCAGCTCCGTCACTTCTACTCGGCCATCCAGCGAGCAAAGGCTTTGCAACAACAGCGTCAACAACAGGCTAGAGCATATCTTCAGCAGCAACAGCGGTGCCAACAAGAACAATATCAACAGCACTCTCTGCCGGTGTCATCCTCTTCATCCTCCAACACTGTCTCCGCTCCCACCCAACAAGAACTCGAATCGTTCCTCAGCGCCATCTATTCCATGACCGGCCAAGCCTCCAGCATTACTACTCCCTCGTCCCTGAACAACAACACCAGCCAAACCAACAACAACAACATCATCATGACGACAAACAGTATGGAGTCCGACTTCCCTCTCGCCCCCGTCGAGCTGCCTTCTTGGATGCTCAAGGACGGCGCCTTCAGCCAGACAGCTGCCGCTGCCCTCGCTGCTGCTTCCGCCGTCTCTTCCGACCCAGCAACTAGCCTGCCCACAGGTGCTACTGCTGCTGCCGTCGGAGCCGGTGTCGAGACCAGTCCCGTCTGGAGTTCCTTTGGAGACGACTTCTCCGGCTCCGATCAAGACCCATCTCCGGCCCTGTCCGACAGCTTGACTTTTGATGAGCTCCTCAGCTCATGCGACCCCAGCCCCCTCCTCGTCGATGACTTGTCGTATGGAGGAGTCGGCTCGGGCCTGCCCAACTTGTCCGACATCCCGCTGTTTGGCAACTTTGATCCCAGTCTGCTCAAGGAGGACCACTACCACAACAGCAAGAGCAAGGCGAACGTCAGCGCTTCGGCCGCCGCAGCCGCCGCCGCCGGACCCATCGGGTTCAGCGACTTCACCTTGTTCCCTCCCACCCACCTTCCCGCTTCTACGACTACCACTTCGGCCCCTTCTCTTCCTTCTTCCACTATCTCTTCAACCGCCTCTCTCATTGCCCCGAACACGAGTCCCGCAGCCTCCATGCAGCTGGCCTTTGGAAGCAGCACGCCTCCTGGACCAGAGGCAGAGGATCCTGCTCAACTCCTGCTTCGGGCCCTGACAGCGGCGGCGGCGGCTCAGCAACAGCAGAGTCCCTCTGCTGTTCAAAGCACCTCCCCTGTGCTCATGCACACGGTTGCGTCTGTTGCTCCCCAAGACGCTCGCCCTGTTCTCTCGACTTCTTCTTCTTCGTCCGGTTTCTCCTTCACTTCTCCTACGACTGCCCCTACTCCTGCTCCTGTTTCTGGCGGCAACAAGCGATCCAGCACTCGCAAGACATCGGTCATTGGTGTCAAGAGACGAGCGGACGCTGCCGAGCTCTTGCCGCTGGATGCTCCTATCCAGTCCCGCACCTACAAGACTGCCTCGGCCACCTCGAGGAAGGATGCTTCCATTGTCGCTGCCCCCAGGTCTACCGACGGTCACGCCGCCGCCAACGACGACGACGATGCCGCCCCTTCTCCCGCTCCCGCTGCTGAGGATGTCATTCCCGAGGGCCTGAGTGCGATGGAGTCCAAGCGACTCTCGAACACGCTGGCTGCTCGACGGAGCCGACACCGCAAGGCGGAGGAGCTCCGGATCCTGCACGAGACGATTGCCAGCCTGAAGGAGGAGGTGCAGGAGTGGAAGAGGAGATGTATGCGTGCGGAGAATGAGCGCGATGAGATTGCGGGTCGATTGGAGGGTCGTTAGGTTCTTGTTTCTTCTTGTTCCCCCGGTTCCCTTGTGAAGTTTTTTTCTCCCTCTTGTTCATCTTGGTTCTTTGCTTCCCGGCTCGCTCAAAATGATGTCTTCTCCAAGCATCTACTTTCTCTACGTTTCCCAATGAGACCCATGGTTGTGCTTACACCCTGCTGGATGACTGAGCAGAGTGAATGCTGAGTTGTGCGCTGAGTTCAAGTGTGGCTAGGGACGTGCCAAGATGTGGAGGAGGAGGAGGAGGAGGAGGACATGGTTGCACAGACCTTGCTGGGTTGCCCAGAAGGAAGTGTTGTTGTTGTAGTCGTCCACACCAACCATCCATCCAAACACTACTCATTCTTGCTCGAGCACTCCCTTGACACATTTTGCAACCATGTCAGCCACTCTCCGTACTCTGTATCCACCCAACCCCGTCACGGCCCGGGCCCAGTCCACCAAGCTCAGCTCCGACGCAAAGGGAACGACTCTGTCCTACGCCGCCGGACGCACAGCCATCATCCGACCCTTGCCAGACGGGACCAACAAGAAGACGGCCATCGCATACGCAGAGCACTCCCAGCCCACCACCGTCGCCCGCATCTCGCCCTCGGGCTTCTACTGCGCCTCGGCCGATGCTGGCGGCACGGTCCGGATCTGGGACTTGGTGGGCACGGAACAGATCCTCAAGAGCGAGGTCAAAGTCGTTGCCGGCCGATTGAATGATCTGAGCTGGGACGGAGAGAATCAGAGGATGATTGCTGTCGGTCATGGGAAGGAGTTGTGAGTTGTCCGGAACATCTCTTCTAGAGCTGAGTATCACAGGTTGAGTAC
>LAXH01000159.1:8821-36333 GCA_001006505.1 Tilletia horrida | reverse complement strand
AGGCATCAGTAGCTCCCGACCCCTTTTCTCCACCTTGACTGTTCCCCGCCGCATTGTTCGAGTTGTTCAGGTGCTGCTCCCGCAACCGGACGACCTCGCTCCGGAGCCCACTCGCAAACTTGTACAAGTTGGCTCCTCCGACCTGGATAGCCGACCCGATCGCCTGACGCGCGGGTGCCAGATTCTCCTCGATGTGCATGTCAGATAGACCTGCAGCCAGTCGCAAGCCGACGTCTTCCAGGGCGGACGTTTTGCCATCACAGGGGTGGCGATGGTCGATGATGTCGAAGATCATGGGATCAGTAGATGCGTTCCAGGAGGGAAAAGCTTTGGTCTTCATGAATGCGTCGAGAAAATCGGGTCCAAAGGCCTGTGTCGAGCTAGCGGCTGCAGGCAAATTTTCGAATATAAGGCAAAGTAGTGAGTTCTCTAGCTTGAAAAGGCCAACACATGCGTGGCCTGTGTGCCCTACTGAAGCAACTCACAAGCACCAGCGAGCGCAGCATCGCCCTTCCCAGCTGCACTGTCAAACTGATAGTGTTTCACACTTGCCAGTAGTGCGCACATGTACTCCTCAAACTTGGCGCGCAGATGATCGTCGGAGCCTTCGTAGCCCATGTCCGCGGGTCGAGTGGGGTCCGATGGGTTCCAGGTAGAGGTGACCAGGTTCTCGACTTCCGAGATCCATTTCCGGTCGGCCGCTGTGAGGGCCGAGAGCTTCTGGGCGGTGGGATTCAAGAATTCGAGCGAGGAGTGCTCGAGCTGGTGAAAAATAGGACAGCAGAGGTGTCAGGGATCGCCTTGGAGACCTCAACCGCACACAGAGACGACTCACATCGACAATGACATCGATACCACAATCCTTCTGCTGTCGATATATGCTATTGCTGGTGCCGACGAGGTATGTCGAGCCCTTGAGCAGGTCAATCTGCTGCAAGGGCAGGTACGGCTGGAAGAAGGAGTCCTTTCCGAAAAGATTGAGGGGCAGGCCGAGGTATCGTAGCAGACTCTTGCGGTCGGAGGTTCGGAGCGACTCTGCCTTGACGCGTGTGGAGGTGCGCGAGTCGAGGGTCGGGAGGCCGGCATCTTGGAGGGAGGCAAGGAGTCCTGTAACGAAGCAGAGAGCCAGGGTCAATGGCGTGTCATGGGTGGATATATTGAGATCTCCTGCCTATGAACCCACCTGGAATAAGAGAGACGAGGCTGTATTGTTGTGTACATAGATCTTCGATAGGGTATCCATAAAACATGATCTAGGAGGAACGCAAGGAGGTTAGTATTGTGGAATCAGGTGACGAATCAGCCTGCTGGTGGCTCACATTACGCTGCAGCAGAAGCAGTTTGACGAGCACGAGGGTCCTGAATTTCCATTTGTGGATAAGTTCGCGCAGGGACGTGCCTGCATACGCAGAGGAAGGAAAGCAGGCGGAAGTCAGGAATCCGGAAGCTGCGAGCTCTTTGTGAAAAGAAGGACGCTCTGAAGCTCACCCATGTAGAGAGCCGACTCGCGGTCGGTGGAGAAGCCTCCGGACTGGAGCCCTGCCTCGAGGGTGGCATGGAAGTCGATCAAGATGTTGATGTCTGCGAGGTCGCCCTGGGCAAAGAAGGCGCGGGTGACGATGCCGAGCTTTTCGCGTATGGGGCCGAACACGGGCTGAGGCAAGGTGATTTTGATTTCAGATTGTTAGCTTTCCGTGCATTCACTCTTCCCCCTTCCTTCCCGCTGCTGCTGCTGCTGCTGCTGCTGAAGTGATTGTATGCACGCGACTTACCTCTTTGGCCAGGACGACGACTGCCTTCTGGACAGTACTTCTTGTGACCTCTGCGCCTTTGCGGACAAGGGCGTCGGAGGCGATTTGGCGGTTGCATGAAATTCCAAAGATGGTCGAAGGCGAAAGGTTAGGGGCATAGATGTGGAAATAGCAAAAGTCTTCATCGGACTGTGGAATTTGAGGAGGAGACGTGTGAGTCAGCAACAGGAAGAAGAAGGTATGATCCGCTGCACGCCGAGCTCCGTTTGGGAAGAAGAGACTGACCAGATGAGATCCGTCTGGCAAGGCAAGGAAAGGTAGGTTGGTGGAGAGGTCTGGGTCATCGAGCAAGGAGTTGGGGTGTGCAAACTCGATCTGTGGTCCGACGAGGTGGTTGAAGTCGACGACTGCGATGCCGAGGATGACGGGCAAGGAGGAGAGTGAGGCTGGGTTTGCTGGGTCTTCGGCTGCAAAGACTTCGTAAGGGGAGTGAGTGCCCGATGGGGTTCCGCTGGAGTTGAGAGTGTGTTGGGAGGCATCGAGGGTGGTGGTGGTAGTGATAGATGGACGAGATGGGGGCAGTGCGTGCTTGTCGGGGTCGTCCTCGAGGGAGATGGAGGTGAGGTCTGAGTGTGATTCAGAAGAGATGCTTGGGGGATCTTGGTGCTGGTGCTGTTGAGCTTGTTGCTGTTGAACTTGTGGTGCTGCTACTGGCTCAGGGGGCAGTTCTTGGAGCAAAGGGCTCTTGGGAGGCTGTTGCATTGGCTGTTCTTGCGAGGGAGTCTGTAAGGTAACCATTTCGGCGGGCGGGCGGAAGAAGAAGATGATGATGATGATGAGGTGGTGGTGGTGGTGAAGGTCAAGGTCAAGGTCGAGGAGTAGTAGTGAAGCATGCCTGTCATTATTCATTCCTGCTTCTGGCCAACCCAACCCAAAAAGTCGTGTCAAGGTTGGCCCTGCGCCACAAGTGTTGGTCTCTTTGACACGCCGTTCCATGTCGATCATTTGGGACCGCATTCAGCTTCCACCAAGCAGCATGCTAGCATACGAGTACATACAGTATCTTGGGCAAGACGAGTGAGGAAGCAGAAGACAAGGCCCCCATCATTGTTTGGTTGCCTGGATCGAGATTCTCTCTCACCAGTGCTTTCGTCTGTCCCATTTCCGGGCCTGCTGCTCAAACGAGACTGACTGGATCGTCTCCCATGGCCATGGTGAAAGCCAACCCACAGCAAAGGGCTCATCAATAGGACTGATCGAGAATACAGTAATGTGAGAAGAGGAAAGAAGGAGACGAAGGGCAGGAAGCCAAAGCTGATCCAGCCGTCCATGCAGGCCTTCCAACCTGCGGCACAGAGTTGGATGGGATGGGATGCCGCCTGTGCCGCCCACTTGAATCCTGAATACACTCCTTCCTCCCTTCTTGCTTTCCTTGCTGACTATGTACCATCTGCATCTTCCAATCAACGCTTCATCCCTTCGCAGGCAGCAGTCAAAACCTTGCGCGCGCACTTGCAACTGCTTTCTCCTCTGAGAATACATTACTGTACACGGCATCTGCACCATGGGAGCCAACTTTGTCGAGGCGCCTTCGGATTGGAAGATGCGGTTTGGGCCTGGGCGTCTGGGTGTGGCCTCGGGTGAAGAAGGACGAGTAGTGTAGTTCACCACATGAAACGCGCATGCTGTCAAGGGACATGACTTTTCCAAGAAACGAAGAAAAGGCCTGTTGGTACACCATTGATTTACAAGTGGCATCTTCGAAAGAAGCATGGGGGTGAGAACAAATTACAAGCAGGGAGGGAGAAAAACGAGCAAGGACACCCTTGAGCGACGGCAACGTCTCGAATGGGCATCGGGGGGGTTAAAATTATAGGAGCGGAGAGCAAGACAAGCATCTCGTCACTCGCGCGGGGACTGTTCTCAAAGCGGCAACTTCTCCAAAGCCGCATACACTTCCACCGCTGAAGGGCGGCGCCTCGGGTCCGTCTCGAGCATGGCCCGGAGTAAGTCCCTCGCCGCATCCGGCAGTCGTCCACCGCCAGGCAACATGATCGGCGGAGCTCCGTCCGGATATCGACGCAAGTCTTCTTCATCATCATCATCGTCGTAATCATCATCCTCGCCGGCTCCATCCTCGACATCGCGCATGTACTCCTCGTCCTCGCTGTCGTCGTGTGGATGGTACCTCTCTGAGGGTGCGGGAGAGACGCTGGACGACACAGACGAGGAGAAGGAGGCTACCGAGAGCGTCTTTCTGTGCGCCGAGGAGGATCCCTCTCCGGCGCCGCTGGGCCGTGTTTGCTGCTGCTGCTGCTGATGTTGAGCGCCTCTTGAGTCTGGTGAAGCCGGCACAAACGAGCCCAAAGCCGAAAGGCCTTGGGATGCCACGTCCTCCGCTCCGTCCATCTCCATGCCTTCCCCAACCTCAGCTATCGGAGTGGGTGGAGGATGCAGGTCGTCGGCCATCAGCACCTCGGCCGGAGTTTGAGCAGGACTGCCCGCCGGCGCACGGTCCCCAGCGAAGGATCCCGATCCCACCGACGTCGCCCTCACCCGATGGCGGTCCATCTGATCAATTGAGTGAGCGCTGGATTGAGCACCCAAACCAAGACCGAGCGTGCTAGGCGAGTGGACCTTGACGCTATGATGCCGCAGTACTCCTGCTTCGCGTGCTGCCTTGCCGTGATAGTGATACACCTGCCCACCGCCCACGGGCCGAAAAGGCATCGACGGTGTCCTCCGCACGCCCGATGATGGACTGATGTACGCAGCTGCGGTCTCGGCCGCGAGGATCGGTGTGCCCTCAAGTAAGACACTCGGCGAGTTCCGACTCTGCGAATGGGAGAGCAAGGCAGCCGTGCCCCTTCTCAATGGTGAAGAATCTCCGCCGATCCCACCACTCCTTCCCTCCGATGAGCTGCCCGCCGAGAGCAATCCCGCACTAGAAGGCCCACTACTTCTCGCCTCTTGAGCGTCCGCATCGTCTCCCTCTCCTTCCTCGTCCTCGACCTCATCTTCCTCCACGTCATCAGCGAGCAGCGAAGCTACAGCCAACGCGCTCGGACTGCGCCCGTCCATATTCTGGATGCTCGAGGCCAAACTGTCCACACTATCCGCCGAGCTGTCTCGATCGCGGTGAGACTCCTTGCGCGTCCGCGGCCGGAACGAAGGCGTCGAGGCGGAGGAAGGTAGGATCATCGAGTTTGCCGACGAGTTCGGAATGCTCGATGCACTTGGTAGGGGAGAATGGAAGGTGCCCGTCGGCACGTGCTGAGGAGCAGGCGCAGAGGATGCACCGAGACCTAGGAGGGACATCTGCTGCAGCTGTTTGAGCGGGCGTTCAGTGTGTGACCCAGCCCCGGACGGAGTGGCACTGGGTGCCGCAGAAGGAGCGCACAGGGTGCTGACGGAGCCCGTCACCTGATCACTGGAAGCTCTTACATGATGCTGCCTGTCGCTGAAGCCTCCGCTCCCGCTGCCCGTTTCACCACCCGTCGGGCGCTCCAAGCCTTTTCGACCCCGCAGACTGGAGTGTCGGCTCGCGTTCGCGCGCGCACCACCCACGCTTCCCGCTCTGGAGCCCGGTCGGGGCGAGATGGAACCTCCGCTGGCAAGGGAGTTCATCCCCACCTCGACGTCGAACCGACTGGTGCGGTCTTGTTCTTCCGTCTGGAAAAAGTTGCGTTTGCGCTGGAGGATATCAATGGTTGAGCGGGCACGTGAGAACGGAGGCTGGTCGATCGCGAGCGAGTACAGCACTGCGCCTGTATGCACGTGTTTGAAGCAAAACGGTCAGCCGGAAACATTTGCACCTCTCCAGGATATACGCATGATGGTGATGGTGAGACGTACCTGCGCTCCAGATGTCCACTTTGACACCAAAACTGCTTCCGCCCTCTCCAGCATCGCCTTCCCTTCTCACATAGCCACTCCGACCTCCAAACGCGTAACTTCCACCACCACCAATCCCAGGCCGCGCGAGCTCCGGTGCGCTGTACGCCAACGTTCCCAAGCCCGCCCCGTCCATATTCCCTCCAACAGAAGTCTCCATCCACCTCGCACTGCCCAAATCACCCACTTTGAGCACGAGGTCGTCCGTCAACAGACAGTTTTCCTTCTTGATGTCCGCGTGCGCCAGGTTGCGCGCGTGGAAGAAGACGAGGGCAGAGAGGAGATGAAGGGCCCAGGTTCGCCATTGAGCGTAGGTGACGCGATGCGGGTGGAGGCGCGCGTAGGTGGACAGCTGATGGGGCAGGAGTTCGAGTAGGAGAAGCATCCGTGGTGGGTCTGGCTGGTTGATCGGTAGTACTTTTGGCTTCGGCTCGGGAGCAGTGGCATCCGAGCCCGTGTTCGTTTCCGTCAAGGACGAGTCGGGCGTAGTACTGGACGCGACTTCGTTCTGAAGACGAGGTGTGCGCGGTGGAGTGGGTGAACGATCTCCGTAGGTATCGCTCGTCGAACGCGCGTGTCCGCCGATGTGTCCCCCTCGATGATGTGACGGAGCCGTCAAGAATGTGGAAGAGGGCCGGGCAGACGTCGACGCGTGACTTGCACTTCCATCCTTTTCCGTGTTCTCCGTCTCGCTCGCGTCTGATCCCTTCAGCACCCGTAGTCCGATGGGAGCGACAGACGCGGAGGCCGAGACAGAGCCAAGCTCAGCCTCCTCCTGATCCGACCTCAGCTGATTTTGAGAAGACCTCGCCAGCGCAGAGAGCGGCTGGGCCTTGCGCAGCCTTTGCTGATTCGAAGGAATGGTGACCGAGACAAATCTCCTCCCGCCCGTAGAAGCACTCGTGCTGAGCAACTGAGTTCCGCCCGCCCCCCTCTCCGGTGCCAGATCGACTTCGTCCCGGACATCGATTAGTCTGACCACATGCGGGTGTGGGCCGAGCCTACGCAGAACAAAGACCTCGTCGAGTCCGAGCAAGAGTGACTCGCGGTCGGGGTGGAGGCGCTTGATGGCGCAGAGCTGCCAGCGTGAATGATGATGATGCTGTTTCCCTCTCGAAGCAGAGCCAGGCTGGAGATTAGCTGCGGAGCCGCGATATGCCCTCCTATTGTTGAAGTGGGTGCTGCTGTAGGAACCAAGATAGACGTCTGAATGGGAGCCGATTCCAAGGAGGTACTGGCCGGAGAGGATCAGTCGAATCCGAATGTCGGGATTAGAAAGCGGAGGCGAGCGCGCACGCCCAGACAGAGGTGACAGTGGTCTCGAAGAAGACTCCCTCAGCTGCTGCCCGCGTTCCGATGAAGGACCCGGCTGCTGCGCCTGGAGCTGCGGCTGTTGCTGCTGCTGCTCTTCAGACTGAGTACGTGGAGGTGGGAGGATTGGTAATGGCGGAGGATTCCAGAACGAGTTGGAAGCATTCGAAGAAGATGACGACGACGATGATGAGCTTGTCGAGATGCGCAGCGCAGGAGGTTTGCCGCCTATTTGGATTAGCGATGGAGTGCTGGGCGGCGGCGGCGGCAGGACTGTGGGCAGAGAGGGTAAGACGGCCGGCGCTGCTGCAGAGGGAGAGTAAGCTGGCGTCGGTCTGAAGAGGGAGGGCAGTTTGGGAGCAGGGGTAAGGATGGGAGAGGGAGCATTAAAGATGTCATTCTTGTTGGATTTGACTGGGGTAGTGATTGCGCTTGACGACGTCGTCGGTGCTGTTGCGGTCATCATTATCGGGTCTAGGTTTGGAAGCTGCTGCCTCGCTGGTGATATCGGAGACTGGGAAAAGAAGGGCCGAGCTGTACAAGGGCGGGGTGACGATGGCTGCTCGAGATGGTGATGGTCGGCAGTAGGTCAGGCCCGCTCCACAAGATGAGGGCTGACCCGAAGCGCCTGTATCTAATCTATAATGCTGTTGCCGATGCCGCTGCTGTTGTGTTATCGCCCCAGAGAGAGAGAAGGTGATTGCCGTTCACTGGTTGATCCGTTGGACTACGGCGGATATAAAGGGCGGTCGTGTCCGCCGATCTCGGGAATGGCACGGGAGTGGACTGGATACGTCGCCCGTCTCCGTGTCGAGGCCCTTCGCAGCCCCACACGCAAGGTGAAGGAAGTACCGACGACGCAGCGAGACACCCCTTTCCTCAGCGGTGCCTTCCTGTCCCCGTCCGCATGTGGGTGTTGTGCTGCTGCTGCTGACTTCCACAGCATAAATTAAGGACTGGCTTGCATGCCATGTTTATCCGGGCGCACGTGGGCCGAACATTCCCTCTGGGAAGGCGAGGACGAGGGAAGGGAGGCTGATCGGAACGAGGATGGATGAGGCTGCGAGCGTCGCTTTCTCTCATCGACGAAGACGGCAAATGCAAGGATGCTATGCAGATTCTCATGCACAACGGAGGAGAGAGAGAGAGAGAGCACGAGAATGATCTTCAAGAGAAACTACATTGCCCACACGACGGTACAGTAACGACAGGAAGAGAAAAAGACGAGATTGGAAAAGAGAGTGAAGGTGTGTAGAGAGAGAGGGAGAGGTTTGATATGGTAGAGGCAGAAATTGTATCGAGAGGAGGAAGAGAGTGAGAGAGAACCGAAGGTCCATTCTTTCGGAGAAGAGTGTACCAATCGTCTGAGTATGTTCAGACTTGTAGTGTGCTTCGATTGTCGAACGGGAGGGAGGGGGGCAACGGTAAAGAACAAAAGAACCAGACGAGGAAGAGATAGCGTTCAGGAGTTTCGGAAGAGCAAAAGGGAGATCTGGGCAAAGTACGACCTTTCAAAGGTCAATGTCGATTTGGAGGTAAGTTTGAGAAGTCAGATCGAACCCGTGGCGCTTGGTCGGTACACAGCTATTCAGAGCACGGCCATAGATTTGAAGAGGCAAGAGAGAGAGAGAGATAATGAGGGGTAAAAGTCCGTTCTAGAAAAATGGCGCGGCCACTCCGAGGCCGAGGATGTGTGCGCTCGTCCTCTCTAGTTGTGACTCGTCAGAGACCAGTCGCTCAATGCCACACTGGGCGGCGTCTTGCTGTCGGCAGTACCCAGATCCGCCCACTGGGGCTGCCAAAGCACCTGAACACTCTGCGCCGAGCCGCCCTGAAGCTGGATGCTCAGTATCGTCACGTCCGGATCGCCAATGTTGCCCGCAGTCATGTTTGCGGCTATTGACACGTCCTGCTTGTCGTACAGGTAGTTGGGCGGAGAGGCCACACTTGTGTCGAACACCGCATTTTCAGGGCTGAGGATGGATACAATTACCGTCTCCGCCTTGTCGAGGTTGCCCTTGACCTGATAGCCTGCATTTGCGCCCTTGATCGTCGTTTGAACCAGCGTGGCCGTCCGCTTGTCGGAGGAGAAGGCCACTGATGCATTTGTCTGCACTCGCCACTCAATGCCGGCGTTCACATTGGAAGAAATGTCATCCTGCACAAGCATCTGGCGACGTCCGTTCAGGAAGCGGATACCTCGAACCAGTGATTGGCTCGGGTACGGGCTCGTGCCTCCCTGGGAGCTTGCATAGCATGACGACATGTCCGTGATGAAGTAGGCCACATCGTTCGTCCCTGGGACGTAGTTCGGATCGGCCGACTGCACAGGATTCGTGCTCTGGAACGTGTTGTTGGGCTGGCAATTTGTCAACTGGTTCTGGTCGCCCACTACAAGCGTGTTCTGGCCTTGAGTCGCCTTGCGGAAGTACTTGTACCGGGTCGAGTTGTACGACTCTCCGTTGTCGAACCAGCCGTTGATAGTGCATGCGCCAAAGTAGCAGTACGAGAGATACTGCCCACTGCCGTATTCACCCGCCCAGCGAGTTCCCAATGCGTCAAACACAAAGTCTCCAGCATCGAGATCACCGTGTGTCTGGTGTCCAACGGCAGATGACGACTTTACCCCAATGTAAGTTCCCATAAAGTCGGTCCAAGAACTACGCATGCTCGCCCAGTTGCCCGCCGCGTTGTTGAACCATTGGTCGAGAGCAAGGCCGTTCCAGAAGCCACCCTTGGTGGTGGTGTCATACCAGAACATGCTGAGTGGGTCGGGAGCATCGGCTCGGTCGCGTTGGTAGAGTGCATAGATGGGGTTGTTGTACAGTCGTGCCCAGAGGAACATGCCATTGGCGTTGGTCGAGTACTCTGAAAGAAAGGTTTGGCATCATCGGAGATGAGCTTGGCTTTCTTCTGCTGATGCAACAGAGGGAAGATATGCGACGAAGAACTCACTGTTTGGGCCGTTGTCACCGTAAGCAAAGAGACCAGCCTGGCCACCGACGTACATGTGGAAGTTACCCGTGTTGGCCCAGTTGGCGTTGGCAGCCGACAGACCCTGATCACTGCCTGTAGCAGTGGTCAATGCAGATACAGCCCGAGCCTGAGCATTGGTACCGAAATACCAGTAATTCGCGGTCTCAGACCAGGTACCGTCCTCGTATGCACCTGTCATGCAGCCCGTCTTCATGTTGGGTATCGCGTAATTGATGATCTGAGTTGCTATGCCCGAGGTGTCATCCCCTAGGATAGCAAGGGCGCCAAGGAGAAGACCCGAGTTGCAGACACAGTTCCAGTTGCCGTTGTTGTTTCCCTTGGTAGCCCACCAGCCGTCACTGGTGGTGTATTGGTCCAAGCCGGGGGTGAGACCGAATTGCTTGATCCAGCTAACGATGTCGGCGCGCTGTGAGTCGCTCCATGCGTTGTAGAGCCAGTCGTACCCGATCGCAAAGGCAGCCGTCATCTCCGCAACATCGAGGAAGTGGACCATGTTCCAGTGAGGGGCCATGGTCGAGGTAGCGTTGGGGTAACCTTGGATCGGCTGTTGACCAAAGTAGGTGGAGGTGACGTTACCTGCCGCCGTCTGAAGCTCAAGCCAGGCTCGCTGGACCCATTTGGTGTCGTTTGTGCGCTGCCAGGCATAGGCGAATGTCTTCATGCGGAGCTGCACCTCGCGACTGACATCCAGAATACCCGATCCACCAAAGCCACCGTCAATACTGTAGTTGGTCGGTGGCATGCCCAGCCATGTGGACGCGTTGGCCATGATAGCCGAGTCCCAGATGGTGAGGTATGCATCGTTTGAGATCCGGTCTGAGAGACAGTCCCACTGGTATTGGGGCGCCATCAGACGTGGGTGGCCGCGCGGGTTCTGCATGGAAGGCGAGTCCGGGTCGGCAGAGCATTTGCCAGGCTCGGTGCCGCCTGAGGTAGGTTTGTCGCTGTTCGCAGTCGTCTTGAAGGCGGGGTTGCCGTACAGATCTGTGCCCAGGAAGGCGAGCTGGTCTCCGCCTCCCTTGGTGGCAGCGGCCGAGGCGGCGGCGAGGACCTGGGCCGAATACCCACTGATCCGCTGAGCAGGAGGGCCGGTCCAGCCTGCGCCCACGGGAGTCTTGTTGGCAGTAGCCTTGCTGTCGGTGATCCTCCAGACGACAATGCCACCGACAATAGCAGCAACAACGAGCACGAGGATGATGGGAATACCGACCTTCTTCCACTTGGTGGTTGGCTGCTTTGTTCTGGCGGGGTACTGTCTTGTGGCTGCGGCTGCTGCGGCTGAGGAGGGATGCAGACCGGTGGAGGATTCCCACTGGGCAGTGTTGTATTCTGTATGTCCGAGTTGGCCTCCGTATCCCATCGGAGTGCCGAGGGAGGGTGAGGCGGCGAGCTTTGTGGTCGACTGGTCAAAGCCAGACTGCTGGTCGAAGGAGCCTGCGTAAGGCCTCATGGGATACGAGTTGGGCTGGTGGTTCTGGAAGTCATCCCTGTATGCTCCTGGCTGATATCTGTCGTCGTATTGGGAGGCATTGCTGTGGGAATAGACGTCCTGAGGCGGTTGATACGCCATCTTGAGCGGTCTCTATGGGGAGAAAGGGAGGGGGCAAAGACGAGCAGATGGATGCGCTATGGGAAGGGGAGCTGCTGGCTGGATATGGGATGTGATTATATGTGACCGGAAGAGGGGCGGCAAGTTGGGGACAGAGCAAGATGGGTGATGGGTTGCACAGCTCCGAGCGAGTTGATGGCGACGGACGAGGAGGAGGAGGCACTCGTCCAGCAGCAAGGGGCTCTCTCTCTCTCTCCCAATATCATATGACGGCCGGCCATCAGCCACTCAATTACAGTACATACAGCTGCATGCCGAGCGATTGCAAAAGATATTTTTAAAATCCCGCACTTTCCCAACGGACATCTGCGGCTTGGCAAGTTTTTTTCGGTCAAGCGTTGACTCTCGGCCGAGAGCTCCACTTTCCCACGGGGTCGCGACGATGGACGAGCCTCAAGGAAGAAATCTTCCTCAGCATCTTCTAGGGACCAACCCTTCACCCCTCTTCATCCCCTTGGTTCTTTTTCTTGACGGCCAAAGAATCAACTCTCAACACCGACACCATGTCTCACGCTTCCAAGCTTCCCGCGGCCCTCGCGCCCACCGAGCAGGACATCTCCCTCCTCCTCGCTGCCCAGACCCACATCGGCACCAAGAACGCTGAGAAGGCCATGCTGCCCTACGTCTACAAGCGCCGCGCCGACGGTATCCACCTCCTCGACCTCTCCAAGACCTGGCAGAAGCTCATCCTCGCTGCCCGTGTCCTGGCTGCCATTGAGAACCCCGGCGACATCTGTGTCATCTCTGGCCGAACCTACGGACACCGTGCCGTCCTCAAGTTTGCCTCCAACACTGGCGCCCAGGCCATCGCCGGCCGCTTCACCCCCGGTTCGTTCACTAACCAGGGCACCCGCTCCTTCAAGGAACCCCGTGTCATTGTCGTCACCGACCCCCGTGTCGACCACCAGGCCATCCGGGAAGCCTCGTACGTGAACATCCCCGTCATTGCCTTTACCGACTCCGACGCGCCCCTCCGCTTCGTCGACATTGCCATCCCCGGCAACAACAAGAGCGTCCACTCCATCGGTCTCCTCTGGTGGCTCCTCTGCCGTGAGGTCCTCCGCCTCAAGGGCGCCGTGCCCCGCACCCCCGACGGATGGGGAATCATGGTCGACATGTTCTTCTACCGTGCTCCCGAGGAGGTCGAGCGCGAGCAGCAGGAGGCCCTCGCCGCCAAGGCTGCCGGCCAGAACATCGGTGGTGCCGATGCCGACGCCCCTCTTGCTGGCGGTGAGCTCGACTACGCCATCGCTGACGGTGCTGCTGGCTCCCTCAACCCTGCCGTCGCCGCCTCCATCCCCACCGGTGGAGCCAATGTCGACTGGTCCGCCGACGGTGCCGCTGCCCAGGACTGGGCTGCCGAGCCCGCCCAGGGAGATGCTACCTGGGAGTAAATCCGCTCCTTCCGTTTGCTTCAACAAACAAGTGGGGGGTCTGGGCCTCGATATGTTCCGGCTCTGCGTCCCCTTACCGTCAAGGACGTACGAGAATGGACTTTTGGGAGGAGCAATCTGCTCTTTTCCAAAGTCTGTGCATTCGAGTGTTCCCATCACATTCCGTGAATAACATCTATACACACATGTCAAAAAGGGATTGTGAGGATTTGGTTCCCCTCCCTACCCTCTTCGCAATTGCATGCAATCTACTTCGCTGCTCCACTTCTTTGTTCTGCGTATCTCTCTGAGAAAGTTGTTCATCTTCGGTAGCACTTCCTAGGAAACGGGCGCGTGGGCTGAGGCAATTTGGTTGGAATTCAAACAATTACGACAAAGAGAGGACATCTTGCTTTAGATGCCCTACTTCAACTCCTTCTCCCTCATCAGTCTGAGCTTGCGCCGCTCCCTCAGCACCTCCAAACCAGGCAACTCGGCAGCGACTGTGCCAAACAGCGCATCGCGAATCCTCGCCGCCCGCGCGTCCAGTCGGTCCGTCTCCGCAATCGCACTCGTCACCCGCGGCCGCGTCTCTGCTCCACTCCGTCCCGATTCGTCGTTGTGGGGAATATTCTCCAAAAAGCGCGGTTTGGGGACCGACGATGGAGGCGGCGGGGCTGGACCTCGATGGTCGATGAACGGATCCATATATTTCCGTCCCTGGATGTCCAGTGCTTTGACCGCAGCCTCGTACTGGTTCCGTACCTCGTACAGCTCTCGCAGCGCACCCTGACGCGGGGAAGGCTGACGGGGCTTGATGAAGCGCAACTCGCGCCGGATCGAGGTCGTATCCTCGGTTCGCATGGTTTGGGCACCAGCGCGCTTGGCTTCAGCAGATTGTGGAGAGAAGGCTGCGTCGAGAGAACGCTCGGCGTCGGGTCCTCCTCGGACAAAGTCGCGTTGGGACGCAGCGGAGAGGGTGGAAGGGTCGCCCACTATTGATGAGATCGGTGCCGACCGACCTGGCTGGTAGACGGGTCCGCCCACACCACGCCCGTCGGTAGCTGCCGTGCCGCCCGCGAGGGGAGCGTTTCGACGATCTGAGTTGGGACCTTCTCCGATTTCACTGAGGAGATCGACGACACGCAGCGCCTCCACGGGTTTGTACGATGGTACCACTGCCGCGTCGCTGTCATTTTCCACATTCGAGTACTGGTACGAACCCGCTCGGATGACGTCCATCGCTGCTTGTTGTTCGGCTGTGATCAGCGTCTGGATCGAGGCTCGAATCGCAGAATCCAAAGCGACGGAATGCGCTTCTTCTTCTCCCTGAGGCGGTGGAGACGTCACTGATGCGGCGGACGATGATACATCTGCAGCAGCTTCCGCAGCTGCTGCTCCGAATCCTGCCGTCTGCGCCGGGGTGGGGAAGAATGAGGGAGCGAGATGGTAGAGCTCAATTGCACTTCTCAGAGTGGCATCCCTCTTGCGTTGAGACTGCTTTGAGTTGGCGTGTGCTTGAGAGCGGGATGAAGTGGAGAAGGATCGGCGAGGCTTGTTAGATGAAGGGGTGGACAGCGAGGGTGTTGCTGAGGTTGATACGACAGCGGCAACCGCATATCTTACTGCGCTGCTACTGCTGCTGCTGCCTGAGCCGCTGGCCAGAGTCAAGAGCCCGCTCATCTTGCCCTTCCGTGTTGCAGAGGTGTCCTTCTTGGTGAAGCTGCTGTTGCCTTGTTGAATCTTCTTGATTGAGTGGACGAATGCGATTGGGTCAAGATGGTCACGTGGCCGTCCGTTTTATCGGCCGTTAGACATGTGAGATTACGTAAAACGACTGGACCCTCAAAGGCTCAACGACCTTCCAGTGCCGCATTGACCTTGATGAGCTCAAGAAGGTCAAGGACGGCATCGGCGGCAGCAAGGAGGCAGTCAGTGAAGGGGAGCCATGCCATCGACAGTGCTGTTCCATTGCCCATGCACAGCCGACCCTCGCCCGAACGACCCTCCTTCCCTCCCAGCGTATTCACCTGCAGCCGCATACTCGTACTTCCCCTTGCAGCGACTCTACTTCTGCGATGACTGCGACCAGGTCCGCTGCGACCAGTGTCTCAACCTCGAGATCTCGAGCTTCTTCTGCCCAAATTGCATGTTCACGATCCAGTCCTCCCACATCAAGGAACAGCGCAACCGATGTGACCGCAACTGCTTCTCATGCCCGATCTGCACCAATACCCTGATCACAGTGCCGTCGGACCCAGACGAGGACTTTCCGCCGGAGAACAAGGAGGCGAGCATGGGTGGAGCGCCGTACTATCTCTTCTGCACATGCTGCAAATGGGACAGCAAGGAGATCAAGCTTGAGTTCGAGCGTCCCACCGGCCTCAGCAGTGAGTCTAGCCCCCTTCGCCCTGGCTAAGCTACGCTTGCTCCAGCCCTACCGCTTCAATGTCTGACGCCTCTAATCCTCCTTATAGTGCAATTACAAAAGTCGGAAGAACAGAGCGCGGATGCTCTCGAGCTACAAGCGCTCCAAGACCACTTCTCAGCCGTCCTGAAAGTCAACGCAGGAGCGAACAACTCCAGCAGCAACGTGCTCGACCCCTCCGGATCCTCGCACCGTGCCACGCCAGCGACCCTGCGAGCATCTAAGCTGCTGAGAGACGTACCTGCATTAGCGTCCAACTCAAAGTACCTGCATGGAGGACGGTCCCAAGGTCTATCTACAACTCTGAATCGGAACGGAGTGCACGATATGTTCGGCGGCAGCGGAGGCGGTGGGGGAGGCGGTCGACCGGAGCCCATCACAGAATGGGTCTTTGTTGGCGACCCAAAACCATACGAAGCCAAGACAAACTATGTGCCCGATGGCAGCGGAGGCTCATCGAGGGGGACGGGGTCAGCTCTGGGCGGTGGAGGAGGTTTGGAAGGCCTAAGCGTGTTGGGACGTAGAGAGGAGTCGAATCGGAGCTTTGTTGCTGCTACGGGCGATGACCAGCTCATCACCAGCTTGGAGCAACGGTGGACGCTGCCAACCTTTCCACCAAGAGTACAGTGAGTGCATACGCGCTTCCCTTCTCTCTATCCGTTCCCTCTGCGAAGGCCGCAGCTTTCGGTCCGGGCACTGAATGCGCCGTGGCCTCGTCCAAACATCTTCTGCAATCTACAGAGACTTGAGACCACAACGCATCGCAGCGAGCTATCGCGCGACAAAGAGATGTAGCGTCTGCAACCACATCTGCATCCGACCCGATACAAAGTCCGGCTTCCACCGGTTCAAGATTAAGACATTCTTCGCCAACTACGTGCCAGACATCACTGTCTCGCCCTCCCCGCTCCAGGTCATCGATCCCAACTCTGCCGATCCCCTGCTGCAGCATCATCATCAAGCAGCCTCAACACTGTCCAGATTAGCGAGGAATCGCAACTCGATTGGGATCAGAGCATCGATGGGTGGGGGAGGCATTGGTGCCAATGACGGCAGTCGGATCGGGGGACGGCCCTCGAGCGTTTTCGGAGCGGCTGGGCTCGGATTGGGTCCTGGTGGACTGCCTGGGGCGGGCACGAGCGGCTTACCCTCATCAAGCGGGGGCTCCTCCGTCGTGGCTGCCGCTTCGACCGCGGGTGGATCCTCTGCCTCCCTCTTGGCGCCTCGGGCCATCGATGTGGAGAACTTGAGACCGGGAGCAAAGTACAGCTTCGATCTCGTCTTCACGAACCCGCTCAACGAGAACATGAATGTGAGCATCGTCATTGCCAAACCCTCGGCCGCGGCTTCGGCTGGCCCGGCCGGTTTTGCGGTGATCCCTCCCGCCTCTGCCCTGCTAGGTGGGGCGAATGCTCCCGGCGGCCCTCTGAGCCCCTACCCCATCTCGGAAGCACGCTCACCACGATCGCCGACGGGAACATCGAGCGAGACACCGCTGAGTCCTGGCGGTACGGGAACAGGGGGCACAGGCGGAGGGTTTCCTGGAAGCACACCGCTTCGGTTACCCTGGCAAGTCACGCCGTCAGCCGAGGTGTTCCCTGTGGCTTCTAATATGGACCTGCTAGACGATCTGGACGTGGCCGCGGCGCTCAACCTGGATGGCGAGGATGATGACGACGGTGTGGACGACGGACTGCTCGAGGAAGACGATGAAGATGATGGTGCAGAAGTGGAAGCATACAATGTGGACGCCGACGGTACTGGCTCGGCAGTCAAGTCGAGGAGAACATCGGTGAAGAAGGGTGGGATGAAGAAGCGGAGGCGGAAGGCAGCATACAAGCAAAGCGGGCATCGGACTACCATTACCCTGGAACTTGCCCTCGGCAGCGACGCCTCGGGTGAGATTGAGGTGAGACCTTTTCCGCAAATTGCTTCTCTGGAAGCTTCTGTGCCACACATGGATGAGTGCTGATTTCCCCTCCTGATCGACTGCATTTAGTTTGGCTTGTTTGTGAGCTATAACACCTACCCGGAAGGATCCGCCCCTCCGCCACTACCGACGTCGCCGACAAAGGGAGGAGCTCTGCAAGCGGGTGGAGACAAAGGCTTAGCATTCTGGACGGCGGTGCATCTGGGCAAGTGCGCTCCCCGGATTCCTGCGACTTCGGGCGAGACAGTCATGAGTCCTGGTGGTATTGGGATGGGAACGAGTGCATTGCCAGGACTGGTCAGAAGAACAAGCAGTGGAGGGGTCGGGCACGTGCAGGGTAAAGGTAGCGAATTTTCTGCGATCGCTGCGGTCGCTGAAGCTGAGGAGTCAGCAAAGGTTGGGGATGCGGATGCTGTGCCAGCATCGTAAACAGCGAGACCAGCGGGGAATGATGTCGATTCGACTGCTTGGCACTTCACTCTCACTCTTAGGTTATGGGCATGTGACCTTTTCCACATGAGCATGTGCACGGCCCATCCTAGACTTCTTCTCTGTTCACCTGCGCGTCCTTGGCCTGTTCAACTGAGTCTAGGCGTGCGCATAGCACACGCTAGCCGGGCGAGAGAAGAAGCTTTGCTGCACAAACATGAGGCGGAACAATGGGAAGGAAACAGACTGGGACAAAGGAAAAAGCCAGCCACAAACAAACGAAGTATCCCATCACAAACAAACCAAAACCTCGGACAAAGGCAGCGGCTCGAGTCAGCAACCCATCGCCTGTGTTCCATCGGAGACACCCAACCGCGGGCAGCCGATCAGAACAGCAGGGCAGTACTGCTGCTGCAGCTAGCATTTGTCCGGCGTACATGCATATGGATGTCTGAGCACCTCCTGACATGCGTCCACGCACTAATCTAGCTTCGTCTTAATGCCTTCCATCTTTCCCTCGGAGGGGCTTTGGATCTCTCAGTCAACATTTACGCGGTACCGGAGCTGGGATGACCTTGCTGCTTAGAGTGACCCTTGCAGGATCTTGTTGCGGCGCTGATTGACTTTTTTTGTGTCACACAACGATGAGCGAGGTTGCTGTTCGTACTCGCACGTACTTGCCTCTTGCCCAGCACCAAAAACACCCATGCCAAGTGAGAGCAGGACTTGTGTCCAAACGCTTGTCCGAGCGCAATGTCAGCTGATGAGATGACGAAAACCGCCAGTATCTGATCATGCGCAGTTGCCCGTCCCTTTCTTCTTTCAAGATATGATCGAGACTGACGCAATGCGAGCTCACGCAATTCATGCCAGCCAGGCACCCGGTTGCGCACCGGTCCGCTCTGCTGTTGTTCTGGCATGGTCGCAAAGGGTTCCCACCCTTCCGTCAGTGAGTTCGGACCTCAGCGCACGTGAATGCGAGATCAGAGAGGTCGAATGAGTAGTGTGTTAGATCTGTCATCTGCGACTGACCTGCCTGCGCAACCGCATTATTCAAAGGGCAGGTCGAACCTTTAGAGACGCGCGTGCAGTCTGGCGCTTATCTTACTCGCATCAGGTGGATTGGGGGAAGAGGGAAGTGGAGATGAGAAAAGGTTCATGGAAATCGAGCCTCATCCGGAATCTCATAAAGTTCCTCGGTCCTCTTGATAGCGGAACAGCCTCAGGGACCAAGGCCTAGTGAGGCCGGGGGTTGGCACAAAGGGGGAGCTTGCTCCAGACTCATCAAACTTCCATCTTCCAAGCAGCCGCGCATTGGCTACCCACATGCACAGCGCTGGCCGGACGCACATGACCTAATCGGGCAACTCATTTCAAGTCAGCCGCGCGGCTCTCCTGCTGTCGCGTGAGAAAAGCAGGCACCCTCGAAAATATCGTCGCCTCGTCGGGCATGGATGGCACAAAGGTTTCCGCTCAACACAGTCCGTCGCATCTCATTCCACCACAGTAGAACGTTTCCGGCCCACGCGTTTTCGCTCTGGTCTTTTCGCCGCCAGCATCTCAGCGCCAGGGACCAGAGACAATTCGGGAAATGAGGGAAGAATGGTACAAAGGAACTTTGGTCCAAACGGCATGGTCTACCCGTATGAGAGAGCCTGCGCATACGAGTACTTGTCCCGCAGCGGACTTCCTCAATCTCGGTCCTGGACCGGGCGCACATATGAAAGGCCCTCTCGAAACAAGGGACCCACTGCCTGCGCACTACATTGATAGAAAACCCGCCGTCCCCTTCCTCCTTCTTCCTTATTCCCGAGCAGGCATCTCATCCCCCCGCCAACCTCCCTTTCCCTTTCAGCCCCACTCACCCTCCCCTTCCCTCAGAAGTATTTCTTTCGAAGAATCTCTGTGCTTGACATCCACTCAACCCATCCATGAGTCCTTCCCGGACCGACTCAGACGCAGCCTCCGCGTCGGAGTCACGCCTGACGAACGGCTCCAGCTTCGTTGGTCGTATCATATCGGACAATTTCGACACGTCAACAAGCTCCAATACCAGCTCCAATGCTCATAGCTCCAATCTGAACAGCTCCAACGCAGATGCTGATGCAGTAGAGGTGAGGATCTTGCTCACAATCCCTCTCTCTTTTTCCATTCTACTTCGAAATGACCTAGTTTGACTAAATTTCGATTGACGACTTTGCAGGTGATCGAGACGCCGACGACTTCCTCCAGCGGCCATGTCGTATCGAACAATTTCGACACTTCTGGAAGCTCCAATGCAAGCTCCAATGCTCATAGCTCCAATCTGAACAGCTCCAGCGCAGACGCTGATGTAGTAGAGGTGAGAATTTTACTTACAAATCCCTCTACTTTCGAAATGATCAAGTTTGACTGAACTTTCGAGGAACGATCTTACAGGTGATCGGGACGCCCACGACTTCGCAGAGTGATCTGGCAGGCGCCTTCGAAGA
This sequence comes from Tilletia horrida, assembly GCA_001006505.1. Lineage (NCBI taxonomy): Eukaryota > Fungi > Basidiomycota > Exobasidiomycetes > Tilletiales > Tilletiaceae > Tilletia > Tilletia horrida. The sequence continues at coordinate 16,140 of LAXH01000159.1, read as the reverse complement.
GCGCAGTCCTGCCGCCACCCGTCTGCTGAGATCTACCAACGCCACCAAACGTCCACGTCGGCCACCGAGCATACACATACGCTTCTCTGCGACTGCTGAAGTTGACCGTCATCGTCTTCAAAGTGCGACCAGCTCAGACTATTCCAGCCCCACCGCAAGCATCCAGCCTCGGGCCAGGACTGTCTCCGAACCTGGTAACTTTTCATCTTCGGAATCCACCAGCAACCATTCCCCCGACGCCATCGAAGAAATCTGCTGCACTGCTCTCGGAGATCCTTCCTCTGATGAATTCGAGACCAGATCTATACCCGCTTCCGAACCAAAGACGCCGACACCTCAGACCCCAACTCGGATTTCTCTCTTCCAATTCCCGCCTGAGCCTCCGGCCAAGGCGGTGCCGTCTCTCTCCCTGCTGCTCCAAATCGCTGGCCGACGCAACCTGCTTCTGCTCGGCATTCCTGCTTTGCTTTGTACAGTGGTCCTCGGTTTGCTTCCCGTTGGGCTCACCTACGTCTTCCGAAGTGCTTTCGACGAGTTCACAAAGTACACCGAAAGTTCCTCATCGCCCTATTATGATGTTCGGCAAAGCGACAGGGATGAACTCTTGCACACCGTCACGATCACCGCCGCAGAGTTCGCTGGCTTGGGTCTTCTCACCGCCATCTTCCAGTCCATTGCCAACGCGGCATGGACCCGTCTCGGTGATCAAGCGGCTTCGAATGCTAGAGTCCAATGCTACCAGTCTGTCTCGGAGAAGGAAATTGCCTGGTTCGACAATGGGATGGTGATAGATCCCAGGTCGACCAAGAACGAGAAGGAAAGCAAGGGAGCCGCTGGACTTGCCACCATTTTTTCGAGGTGAGTCTGCTCGTGGCCTTGTGCTTCTGAATACTCGCACATGCTGATGACTGGCTTCTGAAAACCTTCCCCAAACTTGTAGAGATGCCGATGACATTCGTAAAGCATATGCGAACGCTTTTGGTATCATTCTGCGCAACCTCACCACCTCGATCGCCGCCTTTACCATTGCCTTCATCCACTCGCGCCTACTGTCGCTTGTTGCGGTCGCTCTGATACCCCTCGCATTCTTGCTGACCGCTATCTGCGAGCGCATGAGCGGACCCTTGATGCAAGCCGAGCGCGACACCCTTGCGGAGCTAGGCCGTCTGGTCCAGCAGACCATCTCATCCATCACCGTCGTCAAAGCTTTCAACGGACAATCTCTCGAGCGCATCCGATACAGCGCCGTCTTGCGGCAGTGCACCAAGGCTTGGGTTCGGACCAGCGCTGTCTGGAGCCTGCGCTCTGGAGCCTCATCAATCCTCATGCTTTTGATGTTCGTTGTCAGCTTCTGGTTCGGCACACATCTCGTTCAAAGTGGCAAGCTCTCGGCCGGAGTCGTCTACAGTGTCTTCTGGGCCTGTCTTCTCGTGACCACCAGCATGGAGCAGATGTTCCGTTCGATCTACCCATTGCACAAGGGCAAGGTGGCCGCTGCAAACCTAGAAGACATTCGGACATCGATCTACATCAAGAAGACCGGCAAAGGAGGAGATGAAGTCACGGCCATCACGGCTAGGGTAGATCGTCCCAAGAGCGTCTATCTCCGTCAACAACGCGCTCCTACGACTCCGATGTCCATCGAATCCATTCCGAACGTGACCTACACCTCACTTGTCGGTGGCAAAAACATGTCATTCGATCGCATCTCCCTCTCGTCACCTCCAGAGGCAAGAGGCATACTCAAGCGGCCCCGCACACGCAGTGTCACTGCAATGCGGAAGATCCAGCCTACCGAGCCATGGGACGGCTCCATATCCTTCCGAGGAATATGCTTCTCCTACCCATCTCGACCGGACGTCAACGCCATCCACAATGTCGACATGTACTTCTCGCCCAACGAGACGAGCTTTGTCGTCGGACCGAGTGGCGCGGGCAAGAGCACCATCGCAAGCCTCATCCTCGGCCTGTACAAGCCCAACTCTGGCAGCATCATGCTCGCTGGAAACGAACTGAGCTTCCTCGACACCAACTGGTGTCTCGAGAACATCTTGGTGGTCACCCAGTCTCCGGTCTTGTTCGACATGAGCATCCACGACAACATCGCCATAGGCAGTGCAGGTCGAGCCAGGCACTTGGGCGGCCTGGATGCTGACACTGGCATACCGCTGATATCCCGAGAAGACGTGATCGCGGCCAGCAAGACAGCTCTGCTGCACGAGTACATCATCTCGCTCCCAGACGGCTACGACACTCTCCTTGGTGACAAGGGTCTGCAACTCAGCGGTGGCCAGAAGCAGAAGGTCGCCATTGCACGGGCCATACTCTGCAACCCCGCTCTGCTCATACTGGACGAGGCCACATCGGCGCTGGACAAGTCATCTGCCTCTCTGGTACATTCTGCGATTCGACAATGGCGACAGGATCAGACGACGGTCATCATCACTCACGATCTCTCCCAAGTCGGGCCCGATGACTGGGTCTTTGTCATGAGCAACGGCAGAGTCAAGGAGCAGGGTCGAGCTCATCAGATCCAGACGTCGTGGGGGAACTCTGGTCACGGTCCCAATGCTAGCATCAGCAGCATATCGAGCAGGATTCCCGCAATGTGGTCTGCTACAGCCACTGATCGAGCACCTACCACTCCGGTCACTCCGCGCGCTGTTCCCGCAATGTGGACAAATGCTCCCACTGGACGCTCACCCACGAGTCCGACGGGTCTTGAGGCGAAAGCTGCTCAGTCGTTCGATGCAGTCCTGCACGGCAGCCCGACCCAAGATGCTTACAACGCCTACTCGAACAGTCTCCGAGCCGTCGACGGATCCAGCATGCGACCCTTCTCCGTCGGATACAGGCATGCTCGCGTTCGCTATTCGGGCAGTCAGCGGAACTCACTTCCCTTCCTGTTTCCGCAGCCCACCGAGGCAGGAAAGGTGTACAACCCCTACTCCGTGACCCAGTTGGGTCATGAGGCTGAATTGCTCCACCGGACCGGTAACTCTGCTGCTCTGGAACGACGACGAACTCGAGGCACCATCCGAGCTCGAATCGACGAGAAGGCCACCACTGCGATCGACATGGATGAAGACGAAGTCAAGCCAAAGGTCAACGCAGCACTCGGCTTCATCGCCGTTTCGATTCGAATATGGAAGCGTCTGCCAAACAAGGCTTGGGTCCTCCTCGGCCTGATCATCTGGATGCTCTCAGGAGGTACCATGCCGATCTTCTCGTACTTCCTCTCCCAGCTCCTTGCGGCCATGTCCGACCCCACCAACAGCACGAATCTCCGCGACCTTGTCCTGGTCCCCTTCCTGATCGCCATCCTCCACGGAACGCTCATCGGCGTCCGCCAGTATCTCATGGAGCACGAGGCCGAGCGTTGGATCGGGACGGTGAGGGAAGATGCGTACGAGCGGATTCTGAGGCAGGGCATGTCCTGGTACAACCTGCCCGAGAACCAAGCTGCCAAGATTGCGCACACCCTCGTCCGGGACGGCGAGGATGCACGCGAGACGGTGGGCTCCATCTGGGGTCAGCTGATTGCACTGTTCACTATCATCGCTGTGTCTTTCATCTGGGCCCTCAAAGTCGGCTGGCACCTCGCGCTCGTCGGTCTCGGCTTCGTACTAGCGTTTGCCGTCATCATCCACTTTCAAGCCTGGATTCTGGACACGAGGGAGAGGGAGTACAAGGCGAACCGGGACGAAGTCACCAAGCGCTTCTTTGACATGGCTGCCAACATCCGCTCGATCCGGTCCATGGCTCTCGACCACATCTTTGGACGACGGTTCTACTGTGCAAACGACAAGACGCGCCGGAGTGGACGCTGGGCCGGTTTGTGGGCCGGTCTCGGGGTCGGTCTAGCCGAAGGCTTGATCTACTGCGCCGAGGGTGCGCTGTTCGCCGCCGGAGGTGTGCTGGTCGCTCACGACAAGTACACTTTCCAGCAGATGATTACGGTGTTCACGTTGATGGTGTTTGCGGTGACGTACGCCTCGCAGCTGTTGGCCAACCTGCCCGGACTCGCCAAGGCTACACAGGCCGTCGAAAGCCTGGAGCGACTGCTTGACCTGTCCCTTGACAATGAGGAGGCTCTGGGAAACATCAGGGGAGAGCTTCCCGGCGCCATCGAGTTCGACGACGTCCACTTCCGCTATCCGGGCTCACCGAGACATGTCCTGAAGGGGCTTTCCTTCACCATCATGCCCGGAGAGACGGTGGCCATCGTCGGCGCATCTGGCTGCGGAAAGTCGAGCATCCTGAATCTCTTGCAACGCTACTACCTGCCCAGCTCGGGAAAGGTCAGAATGTCTGGCATAGATACGAGGTACATCGACATATCGTCGCTCCGTGAGCACATGGCCGTCGTCGCTCAGAATCCACAGCTGCTCGAGATGAGTGTCGGGGACAACATCTTGTACGGCGCAAACGGGTTCCACATCCCTGAAGACCAGCTGAGCGAGAAGGAGATCAGCGAGCGAGACGAACGGGTCCGAGCGGCTGCCCATTGGGCGAACATGAGCCGGACCATTCGCAAGCTCCCGAAGACGTATGGCACCCGACTGGGCGAGGACGGATCCCAGTTCTCGGGCGGACAGACACAGCGACTGGCGATTGCTCGGGCTCTGATGCGACGTCAAGCCAAGTTCCTGATCTTGGACGAGTTCACGTCTGCGCTGGATGCTGAGAACCAGAAGGAGCTGATGAACTTGCTGCTGCTCCGGCAGAACAACCCGGGCCAGAGCTACCGGCACGAAGGTCAGCGGCTGCAAGACATGCTGTACGGCGTCGACGTTGAGGAGCAGGCTGCGGCCAATGCGGTTCCCAAGTGGTTCCAGCACAGGGACGTGTCCGTCTTGGTGGTGACGCACAACTTGGAGGTGATGCGGCGGTGCGAACGGATCCTGGTCGTGGCGGATGGCCGGGTGGTCCAAGATGGACCGTACGAGCACCTTCTCAACACTCCCGGTCCCTTTGCGACGCTGGCACGGGCAGGCGAGTGGGGCTTCGACAAGTAGACGGTACAGCTATCACCATCGATCAGTACCATCAGCATGATGAGCAGCGACAAGACTCGCGACAGACGGGGACGGCAACCCAACCCAGACAGACGCCGGTCCCCCAACCCATTTGTACAAATTGACTCCCAGACTCTCGACGTTCCCATTCTCGACTTTCCCGACTCTCGACACTCACACAGTGCAATCCATCGGTCACAACGCGACGCCCCTGGCGGGCAACTCTGCATCAACATTGTGCACGACCGCTCCCCACCCAGATACCACCAGCATCATCATTATCATCCATTTATCACCATCAGCAGCAGCGACAAGACTCGCGATAGATGGGCGACGGCACGGCACCCAACCAAGCAGGGATACCAGTCCTGCCCCACCTTCTCCCGACTGATTTGTAGATTTCGATTTCCGACTCTCAGACTTGCCCCGACTCTTGCTTGACTCTGACACAACACAACGCAATCTCATCAACCCGGTCACCAAACGCGATGCCCCCCGGCGGGCAGTTCCCACACACTCAGCGTTACACACGACTGCGACATTTTTCCCCCATAGCAAAGCATCCAGCATTCAGCAATTGCAGATACCCCAATCATCATTTTCCGCCTCTCCATCTCTCTCCCTTTCCCCCGCATCTAGCATTGCACTTTGTAGAAACAGATCCTCTTCCTCTCTCATCCCTCCCGCTCGCTCCACTCCGCTCCACCTCCGCTCTCCGCAACCCGCCGCCGCTTTGAAAATTGAATGCTTATATCGATTGCTCTGCCACTACAAATGCAAGGAGATAGTCTCCATCGTGCGATACTGACAGATGCATCACTGGCAGCGAGAGTTTGGATTCGTCGTGTGAACCTTGGACGGAGCCGGACCATGTCAGGCTTGGCTTCGGACTGATGAAGGACGGGGTGGCGGCGAGGCCAGAGGACCAAGGATGGGATGGAGGAGGCGATGACGGGATCGACTTGCTGATCTGGACATCGTGCCACTTGAGCCTGTACTCGGGATAGAGGGCCTTGTATGCGGCCTCCTTGGCTGCCCATCTTGTGTGGACAAGAGGAGATTCAGAACTAGAGGCAGGAGAGATGGAAGGAGACAGAACCGAATGAAACTCACCTGAGACCGAGCCACTGCATCGTTGCTGGAGACAGCGGTTCGAGCTGAGGCCTCTGCTCCCTCCAATGGTCAAACTCGGTCCTCTCCTGAGCGGTCAAGATGTGGGTTGAAAAGTGTTGCAAGGCATGCTCGAGGTGGGAATTGGTTGGAGCGGCAGCTGCTCTGCGTTTGGCCCGTCTTGCTATGAGGTCCTGCAGACGGGGGAGATGAAGGAGGTCAGTGCCGATGCCCACGATGCGGGACTCGGCCTTGGAAGCCAACATTCATTCCATCCATGCTCTGTGCCGTCTTCCTCGCCATGAACCATGGAAGCTCCAAGCATGAGGCAAGCTCGCCTAATGAGCAGGTATTAACCAGGGAAAGTATTATTCCCATTTTCGATAATCCGGTTCGCTTTCCCATATTTGAACTTTTTTTGAGTTGTTCTTCTTGAAGCCTTTGACCTTTGCCCTTGAACCTCGTCGTGGTTGCCCTCATCCTCATCCTTCTTCAAAGCAGCCATCAGCATCTTCCTCATCTGTGCGACTCCTTCAAAGGCACTCAACACCATGGGAAACGGTAACAGGTCAGTACGCTCTCTCCCGTTCTCCACTTTCTCAGCCCCCGAGCCCAGAATGCTAACCATTACATCGCTCACTCGCGACGTCAACAGGGCACAACAGAAGCGGGAGCGCAACGCAAAGGACGCGAAGAAGGACCCCAAGTCCCAGCTCAAGACAAACGAGGCTGCCAAGAACGTCAAGTGCTCTGTCTGCTTCCAGACCTTCCTCTCCACCGTCAGACAGCCAGCGTGAGTACCCTCACCCTTCGCATATAATCGTTTTACTCTTGTACTCACTCACTCAATCGTATGCGCTTGCTGTCCTCTTCCTTGTCCACAGTCTGGAGCAACATTCTGAGAAGCATAGCAAAGTGAGTCTCGTACCGCTTGAGCGAGCACGCAGGCACTCTCGAGAGCACACCTGCTGACCTTGCTTCCTCTACCTTCACAGCCACTGTCACAATGCTTCCCGGAGTTTGTTGCGGCCTAGACGCGCTCAGCCCCAGCACTGGAATCAGGTTGCAGGCTGACAAATAGCGCAAGCGAGTCAGGCGTCTCCCAGCCCCCACAGGCTCTAGTCGCGCTGCTCAGCTTTTTGCCCCCCGTCTGGGTCTTTGCATCCCGCTTCTTGGCACAATCTCCCATAC
>LAXH01000158.1:22250-40353 GCA_001006505.1 Tilletia horrida | reverse complement strand
ATCGACCGTACGATCAAAGTTGATCCGGCTTTGCGTCTCGTCTGCGAAGCGTACGCGAATGTAGTTGTTCTCATGCCCGGGGAACTGTCGGATGATGCGATTGCCTTGATCTGCTCGGGGCTGATAGGAAAGGCCACGTCGGTCAGCTCAGTCTACTGAATATTTGTCTGTTCGCTGTGTACTCACGCCGTCGTAGTAGATTCCTGAAGGTGTGACTACGATGCAGTGCACCTCGATGTCGGGATCGCGGTTGGTTCTGATCAGCGGCAAAGAAGAGGACTCTCGAAAGTGATGACGTAGTCTCTTCTTGATTGCTGTAACATCCCAGCGAGTGGAGACGTCGAGACCTTCGAATGCGTCGCGGTATGGGATCCACGGACACAGACATTTGATCGCGTCCGCAATTGCCTTCTGGCCGTGCTCCTGCGATAGTAGCTGAACATCGGGCTGCAGGTCGCACAACTCCTCCGGGAGAATGCAGCGATTGTACAAGAGACCTTCGAGCTGAAACGCCAACGGAAACTCGAGTGTGCGGAACCATGCCACGAGCCTATCGAGCTGCTCAGGGATGAATGGACGTGGGCCGATGTGTCGATTGGGCCTCATGCGGGTAGGTTCGCCGAGACGGTTGCGATTGCGTTTGAAGAAACGCATGCATTCGGCCATGTCTGAGCCTTCGATGGTATACACCCAGCAGAATGGCGCAACCTTCTCATGCTCCTTGGACAACGCAGCTACTCGAAGAAGCTTGCCCGAGGCGCTGCGATTCAGCTGAGGCCCAGAAAGGGACCGGAACAGATCCTGCATGCTGTAGGCGGAAGTCTCGTGGCTCGCAGCGGCAGTGTCTTCGAGGAAGGTTGGAAGAGCCCTTAGGGTCACGTAGCAGCGGCCGGGCGGCAAACCATCAACAACATATCCGACGATATCGTACAGTGAGATCCGTACCGTGCGATGATCGATTTCAATGTGCAGATTCGCGTTGTCGTGTTCGATGCGCATCATCGGTCCCAGGGTTCGCATATGAGCGCTTCTGCGGGGTTCGAACGCCCATGCTTCGGCGTATGAGCCATCGACTCGCCATACTCCGCATGAAAGTCGGGAAAAAGCAATCTGATCGGATTGAGAAGACTCATCTTCCTCGCTGTCGTAGTCGGAGACAGGTTCAAGATGGGGAACCGGATCAGTCAAGTACTTGAGTCGTTCCTGATTATCGTTCCGATCACGATGTGTAGGGATTGTTCCGCCAGCCATTCTGAGGGGATGTCTCTTGAAATGCTCCAACAGCAGGTCCGCAAGCCGAGCCGAGCCGAGACTTGCGTAATTGAAAGAGGTTCGGTCAAGGCTCAGATGTAGTCGTCGCCAAAGGAGCGGTGTCTCGAAAAGTACTCACGAGATTCGGCCCCTACACGCGCTGTGCGTCTTCCAGATCTCTACATCAAATCGTGGTAGTAGCTCGACGGGGACATTCACGCAGACGTTGCGGATGGTCCGTCCAACCTTTTTGCGAAGATCACGAGGTTTCGTGCCGAAAGGAATACGGGAGAGAAAGATGCTCGCCATGTCTGATCCGAGGCGCCATAATCATGAGGAGAGGGTGAAAAAGTTGATTCGAGACGACATCGCGTTTCCTTTTATCCACTCACGACTGAAGCCTGCGCTTCATGCAGAAATCAGATTGCCGCCAACATCATGGTTGATCTATTGTCGGAACGGCTGCGCCTCGTTGCGCAGGACATCTTTTGGCTGGTCAGAATCTGACCTGTCCGGGAGATCTATTCGCATGAGCTCGTGTCCGATGGCACCGCGTGGCACACCATGCTGTCTCAGAAAGAAAGCCGACCTAGCTCAATTCAGCTGAGTTGAAGCGTGCAGGCTCAGATGGATGTGAGTTGAATCTCTCTTGCGTGACCTTGCTCTCTTGTCCCGGGAGCGATGAGATGAGATGAGCCATTTCCCACCCGATCAATGCTGTGTCGGGAGATGTGGTACCTGTGGGAAGAGGCGTGGAACAAACGGCAGCCGACATCCAGATTGTGTCTGTCTCTCAATTCACAGAAGTGAGATGGAGGTCAGCGGCAAATTAACTTATATTCACGACTGTGCCGCTTCTCAATCCCAAATTGTGTGGAATGCACGCGTGTGATTCGTCTTCCAATCAGCTTCAGCACAACATGAGCATACCTGGGGCTCATCGCAAGACATCCAGCGCCTTAGATCATTGCAAAGAATGTTGGGCTTCAATTGTTGATAAACTGTTGGTAGAAGACAGATCAAGTCAATGTTCTTCTTATGGCACAATTTGAACAGAGAAAAGTCGTGACTCACCTTCTTCGCTTCATCAGCGGTCACAGAGACATTGCCTCCAGGTGCTTCTTTGGTCGTGATGAGCCCACAACCAACATCCCCCTTCATGTGGTCGGTCCACATGGTGCGCGAATGTTTGTCGTGCGACGCGACAAGCTCTGCTTTGTATGCTCGAATGAACCTAAAGCACAGCATGACACGACATAAAGTCAGGACTGAACAGACGTAATGTTCGTCTATATCACAACTCACGTGTTGAATCTCTCGGCTTCGTCGTACTGCGGAAACCGGTCCACATCAGTTTCGAATCAAACGTCCAAAGTAAGGCGTCCAAAAAGCTCACCTCGCATGCAGCCGCTCGGTATGCCTGAATACACTCTTTCGCCTTGGCGTGGTCGACTGCACTCTCAGTCTTTGGCGCAATCTGGTGTGCCTTCTTCCTGTCTTCTCGTTTGACCGTTGCCAGCCCAGGCTCCGTCAGCTGTCTGATGGTGCGCTCCATCGCTTGGAGGACGATGAAAACGTTCCATTCGCTCTCGTCTGCGCCTGCATCGTCCGCCGCACCTTCTGTGGCCAAAGCAGCCTCCAGCCGGCTTTTGAAGTCTTCCACCGGTCTGGCAAGGGAGAGATTTGTCGAAGATTCCGCTTCCATGCTGACGTCTGATGCTCGAGCGGATCCAACGCTCTCAGACTTATGGTGCTGGGCACCCTTTCGGCTCTTTGGGGATGGTGTTTTTTTTCCTCCAGCATCGTCGGAAGAATCTGTGTCTCCGAAGTCCCGAGCCTTGATGCCGGCATCCGCACTCTCGTCCGCTTCTTTGCCAGCGTCATCCTTAGCCTTTCGCTTGGCAGTCCTTATTCTCGCACCTGACAGGGCCCATAGATGGGAAATGAGCTCTCTGAAAATGGAAACGGATGCGATTGGCGCTTCTTAGGACTTACGGTGCTCTGGAAGAAGTCCTTCTGCTTCCAACTTTTCACGTATCGATCCCATTGCCTCAAGAACGCTTGGTGGAGGATTGAAGTGGCCGGTCAATTCAGGATGTGGCGCGATAAGAGGTCTGTCAGGATAGACTGTTCTGTTGACGATGTTGCGTTTGAGCTGATGGATGTAGGGATTCAAAATGTCGTCTGGAGGTCCAAACTCGTATGTTTCTCTGCACGCATGATAAACAAAAGGTTGTTAGCGTTCACAAACGCCCCTTGTTTCATCTGGACCAATCCACTCACTCTTCATCGGCATCTTTGACGTTCATGAGGTCCATTGAATCGACCAAACTATCCGTCAGAGTCTTCAGCCGATCCGATGGTAATGAGGGATGCGCTTTGACTTCCTCCCCGTATTTGGTGAAGACTCGGTCCAAAGGTGGAAAGGACCAGTTTCTCACATCGTTGGCAAAGGGGAGCTGTTTGAAAGAGAATGCGTCAATTTGGGATGTGCTTGTTAGGATTTTTCATGATACCCACAGCGACTACTCTGCAGTAGTGCACAGTATCGGTAATGACAGGGTACATGGCACCAAGCTGAGAAAGGACAAGTCAGAAAATCAATCCTGATTGTGCTGGTTCACATATTCTGAAGTGGCTCACCAGAGGAGGGGCATTGTCACGCTTGACCCAACGAACCAGCGCAATGCGCTTCACTTCGTGCATGGCGCTCGCAAGAGCCGAGAGCTGGATCTGTGCTTCGTAATCTTTCTCGTCCGCAACGACGTAGTAAGGCTCCCCCATGTGCAAATATGGCTCAAGCTGAGAACAGAACTGCGTCAGCGGCGAATCTTCAATGTCGTTTGAAGAGGTCATACTGACTTCAGATTGCTCCGAGAATCCTCGAATCTCCAAGCTCTTCTTGGTGATCATGTCCGTGGGGAGATCGTTGCTGATGGGGACCAGCGTACGCCCTAGCTTCCAAGCCCGTTCGAAGTCAGGTACTTCGTCGTCCAGTATGAGTTCAAGTTTGTGCTTGCCGTCAGGCAGCGTCACTCGCTTGGCACCAGCAATGGGCTCGGCGCCCTCCCTCTCCTGCTTCTCGGACCCAAGTCCGTGTAGGTCATCAGCGTAGAAGAATACTTTGTGGTTCTTGACACCGTAGGTGGGTACTCTGGACGGCGCAGCGTCATCCAAAGGGACGCCTGCTGCGTCAAGCACTGGCGCTCCTCTTCTTCTGCTTTCTCTGAGTATGTCCAGCAGTCGATCGTACGCAGGCAGCTGCGGAGTTGCGCTGGGCTGACCAGTGACAGCAGCGCGAGCACTCGCGTACTCATCCTCAAACTGACGGGCGGTTGGGTCGTTGCGTGCGACTTTGCTGATGGTGCGTTGGGTCGGTGGCGCAGCTTTGGAGATGACCTTGGCAACCTTGACATCGATGCTTATCAGATAATTCCGCGCTTGCTCTGCGTCATCATCGTAAGCTTTGTCGGGGTCACCAAAAGTCAGCCGCATGCTGGTGGGAGCCGATTTCGTAATCTTGACTTCGGGCCGGAGGTTGTCTTGATACACGTAATCCAGGGAAGCGACACCACAATCCGGTACCCCATCCAGAAGCTGGTGCCAGAACTCCTCATTTGCTCTCTGGCGAATATGCAAGCGTCAGAGAATGGCGTATACACGCGAACTCTGCGGAAGTGACTCACCTTGATGACCGATTTGTTCTTCTGAGCATAGCCCGTGAGCTCGTCATCGAAGTCGACTCCGCTGTGTGGCATGTCAACATAAAAATTACATCTCCTTGACAACAAGTGGACTGCGAAACTCACACAACCCTAAGGGCGATCTTTCTGTCACTGAGTGATGTTCGTATCTCTGGGACCCCTGCCTTTTCCATCTTCTCGCTGGCATCAGTGATGAGGTAAATGATGCGTTGCCAAGTGTCGCGTTGACTGTCTTTCAGTCCTCCCGATGCTGAGTCGAATATCGTCGAGATTGCTACCACAAGCGCATCCAGGGCTGTAAACCGAAAGGACATCAGGCTCATGTCCGAATCAAAGAATGAACGCGAAGCAAGACTTACGATCTGCTTTGTGTACTGCCTGATTCGGCGTGACAGGCCGTAGGTTGCGAACAAGGTCGAGGGTCTCCAAATTTGCAGTCTGAAGCGGCCAGATCATATCGACACCTGTGTATTCTCCTTGCGCTTGGTTGACCACATTGTTTGTTCGAGGAGATCCAAACGTGAGGATCAAGGTCTTGTTCGTCTTCAATGCTCCAAATATCTGGAAGAATTTGGAGGATGATTGGTGCTTCCTCAGTATTCTCGTGAGCGTCCTCTTTCAAAAGTGCACGAGGACTGACCGACTCTGTGAGCTTGAGGTAGATTAATTCGGACGCTTGCTCCAGGAAGGTGAGCGTGCGATCGGCCTCCTCGTATTGTTTGGTGTCTGCATTGTACACCTGCTCCCTGATGGTTGTCTTCTTCGCCATCGACGGCGAGACATCGACGACGAAGACTGTGACGGTGCGCTGACCCTGTGGCGAGAGACAGTCATGTCAACCAGGCTGAGTTCCCAGATGTGGAAACGTACTGTCCCTACTCACGCTCATGTCCGCCACCACGTCAGACCGCTCGGGCTCTTAGTGAGAGTGAGACGTGAGTTGCTGCAGAGCCTGGAAGAGTACAGCTGATCACTTGTGGCCGCGTGTAGAGTTACGGAAGGGCTTGCTCAGCCAGCATTCACTCCAGCATCAATCTTCTGATGTGGAGCAGAGTGAGGCCAACACCAACACTTTGACGCGACGCGAGTCGAATCGCGTCACTCGGCCGAAACAAGAAACACCAACACTTCCCACTCACACCGGTCCGCCATGGTCCAGCCTTCCCCGAACCCCTCTTGCTCGTTCGTCGTGAGAACAGAAATGTCACGTCTGTATGTATAGCTAGGTCCGTACTGCTGCTGGAAACCCAAGCTGAATGCTGCTGTTATCCCATCTAGAAAAGACAAGTTCACCGTAGGCTCAAATGTGGTGTGTGCAGATGACACCGATTTGAGGTACGTCTTCCAGGCCCCTTCGAATCGTCCCCAATGCACCAACATATCATCCTCACTGACGTGTCTGTTCTGTCCAAAAGGGGAGAAATCAGCATTGGGTCAGGTGAGTAGAAAGAGATTCCACATCCGCATGCTACGGCTCTGAGCTCTCCACTTCCATATTTCAGGCACGGTCATCCACCCAAAGGCGACGATTGTAGCAACTCAAGGTCCAATTGTCATCGGCTCGGGCTGCATTATCGAAGAAGCCGCAACGATCATCAACAGGTGGGAAATCGTGGCCCGTATCACTTACCTTTGACCTTGTATGATTTGCTCAAATGGATGCCATCAATCTGCACCATTTCCCCCAGACAAAGAACAGTCATGCGGATCGGCGACAACAACCTGTTCGAGGTGGCATGCAGTAAGTTGGGAGTCCAGTCTTCATGTCTTGCGACCAAATCTCTTACATCGGGTCTTGTGGGCAAACAGGAATCGAGTCTCCAAGGATAGGCTCCTACAACACGTTTGAAGCTCGCTCGAGAACAGCCCAGACTGTCAGCATCGGGTCGTACTGCACCATTGGCGCAGGGTGCTTCCTCACACCCTCCGCCTTCGCCGGTCTGCCGGACGGCGATCTCCAAAAAGCGTTGGCCAACAGCGAAAATACTTCAGAGTTTCCAGTGATGAGCTCGGAACCGGCGGTCCCGACAGATCGAGCAAGCTCACCATCGACTCCAATCACGGTCGTGGAGACCTTGGAGGACATGACAGTCGTATATGGGGCAGAGGCCAAACGGAGGATGTGGTCGGGCCACGGGATCAAACAGGCGAAAGCGCTCCATGCCAAACATCTTGAATATCTGCGGGATACCCTGCCTCGCCACATCGACCTGATCAACTGGGACGAAGAAGAGGACGAGGAAGACGAGTAGAGCCAATACCCAACACACATCAGCCTTGCCATGTTGTACAACATTTGCATGCTCCCTAGGGAGTGCATCCCAGCAATGACATTATCCTTGCATAGACAGGCTACATGTTGCATACTGAGATCAGACCTGGCCCGCAACCTGGATGCCCACCTCCAAAACCTCGACCGTAACTCCAACTGCCCATTCCAAAGCCTGTCTCGTACCACTTCCCTTCGTTCCCGCATCGCCTCCCAAGATCTGTCCAAGATCACCCGGCCTCAGATGCCTCTTGACAAAAATGAGCAACCCTCGTGCCAGTTCCAAATTTCCAGCCGTGCCGCGGACGAGAATTTGCTCGACCACGGACCGATACCGCGAAGCGGCCTTGTCTGGCTGGAACTTGATACCAAGCGTCTTTGTAGGTGATTTTGCTTGGATGCTGAGGAGGACATGGCACAGTAGGAGCTGCGCAAAGGCCCTTCCTCGCTTCTTGAGTCCAGCAAAGTTGACAGTCTGAAAGAAGGGGTGGGACAGAAGTAAGCACACATTTACGAACAGCACAACATGCGTATGTCCAGTTGCAATACTCACCCGAAGCATGTTGAGATTCAGGGCACCCTTTGCAATCCACCATCCGTACGCGCGCGCCAGGTGAATCATCTTCCGGTTCACGCCTGTCAATCCGCCCTCATCATCGCCGCCGCCCGCTCCTCCAAATGCATCATCGCCATCTCCGAAGCCCAAAAACTCGTCCTCGTCGCCGTCTCCGTTTGTGTCAGACGCAATCATGCTCGCCCCACCCACCTCCTTCTCTCCAATCTCGCGAAAGTAGTCCCAGAGGCAGTATTGCAGCGTGACGCGGGTCGAGATCACATTCGAGGTAGTTGAGAGTGCCAGGGAGGACCCTCCTCCAGCAGGAGCGCCGGATTCTGAAGCCAGCTGCTGACCGACCAGCGCGTAGTATGGATTGTAAATGGGTTCCTGTGGACAAAGACATCAAACGTCAGTATGCACTCTTTCAGATGCAATACCAGATGCAAGGTCCAACGACGCAGGCGCCAGAAAGAAACTCACGCTACCGAGGCAGTGCAGAAGCACCCGCACAACCTCCCTCCTCTGCACCTCATTCAAGCCCAAACCAAGCAGCCTCTGAGACGCATCCACAAAGTCCTCGCTGCTCATCAGCGTCACAAACACGCTCCGCCGCGCATCCGTATTCATCCCGTGCTCCCGCGCCAACGCCAACAAACCCGCCTCAGCCTGGGCAGAAGTTGAAACTTTCGAGCCGGAGCCCGATCCGCCTTCGTTCTGCGACTGCCCTTTGCCATCCTTGGTCAGTTTCCGTTTGGCAGTCACACCTTCTCCCGGTCCCTCTTCCTCCTCCTCATCGCCATGACCCGTCCAAGCCGCACCAACAAGCCACCATCGGCCCTTCTTTGTCGAATCGGCCAAATCCCGCAACCGGATCTGGAGCAGAGGCTCGTCCGTCGCGCTCACGCCCGCAGCTGCCGAAGACCGCAGCAGACGCTCGGGCCGCTTGACCATGCCTGCAATGTACTTCTTGTACCTCGCCAGCGCTTCCACCGCGACTGTGCCATCAGCGCCCATCGCGTGATGCCCTTTGGACTTGGGCCGTGATTTTTGAAGCTCGGTCAGAGCTTCGAGCATGAACCGGGCTCGACTTCCCAGGTTTGCATTGGTGTTTGACGAGGTCGTAGATGATGAGGAAGATGGCGATACTCGCTCTTGGGTGAGGGCGACAATGTCTCGCAAGGCTGACGGATCATCGGAACGCATCTGGGCCCCACACGCTTTGACGAGCTTGAGTAGCACCTCCACATCAATCTCACACATCTCTGAGGAGTCGTCCTGATCGATCTCGCCGGCCTGTTCCTTGGCTGTCCCGATGGCGGCTTGATGTGCCGCAGATTGGAGATGGACGGCTTGGAGGTCTCTGCCTGCTCGGACCGCGACCGGCTCGCGTAGACACAGTCTCACAATGTCGTAGATGAGCGGTGCAGCGACCAGGTGGAGGTTATACGTGTGTCCGAGCAGAACAGCGAGGTTCATGCATTCCCTTCCAGCCGAATCGTCGTCCGATGTCCCTGGATTGGCCACAGTCACATCATCGCTCGAGCCTGAAGCTCGTCTTTGCCGTCTCCGGATTTGGGCATGAGCGTGGACAAGGCGACCCATCAAGACCTGAGTCGCTTCCGCACCGAATTCAACACCTACGCTGCGACCGAGCGAAGCGAACAGAGCCGCATACATGATGACGATGCTGTCCACCAGATTGGGTTGAAGCGCCACCGTCTCCAAAACGAGTCGGACGAGGGTCTGCGTCACGATTGCGCGAGGGTAAGAGTTGTATGCTGCCAGGATGTCGGCGAGGATATTGTCCAGATTTGCGGAAGACAGTCGGTTCAGCAGGCCGTTGAGTGTGCGTTGGAGTTTGGGGTCGACGACTGCGGCAGTTGTAGTCGGCTTGGCGTCCAAACTTGCCGAAGAAGATGCTTGACTGGCGGCGAGCTTCCGCAGCGCAGGTGGGATGTACTTCCCTGACGAAGATGCAGAGGCGTCAGGTGCCGTGCTTGTGCCGATGGGATTTGATGCTGCTGGAGCATGACTATGTTCATGTTCTGCCTCTGCGCCTTCATCGTCGCTTTCGTCCTCCTCGTCATCTTCATCGTCTTCATCCACATCCTCACTGTCCACTCCGTCCAGCCCTTCTTTCATTTCGCTCTCCGAGTCTTCGTCCTCCAGTTCGATTTCCTCCATTTCCGCCTCGGACGAATCCTCATCTTCATCCTCATCATCGCCTGAAGACTCCGCGTCAAACATTCCTGTTTGATATCTGTCGAGGTCCTGGATCAGTCCTGTGTGCGCGCGTGAGAGCAAAAGTCGTGATATTCAGAAGCGGGTCCATCAGCCAAATCTGATTCGTGTCACGTCGCACTTACCATCGAGTCCATCCTCATCCCCGTCTTCTCCACTTGCCTTGCTGGCGCCGAGATGGGCCTCGAGCCAGGCAATCTCGTCCTCCTCATCCTTTTCCGCCTGTGTCATGCGTGACCTCTTTTTGCGCTTTGGAACAGAAGCTGCGTCCGCCGGCCCGCGCACACGGCCTGTCGAGCCGCTGCTGCTGCCGGAGGAAGACTGAGCTGCGAGGAGTCGCTCAAGCGGGGTTTGCGTCTTGGCATCTACGTGTTTGCGCTGGGTTGTCTTGGATTCGAAATTGGCATTGTCTTCCTGAGTGGACGTTGCCTTCTTCTTTCCCTCTGCTTTGTTGCTCAGCTTGGGGTCTGGCGTGGGTGCTGCGACTTTGGCCTTCTTGGCAGGTGGTAGATTTGAGGGAAGGACTGCTTGAGCTGCTGCTGCTGCTGAGGCTGGGGCGTCTTCGCGGGCTCGTTTGTGAGGATTCGATGTCGCTGAGGGAGGCTTCTTTCCTGAATTTCGTGCGTCTTTGCGTGCCTGTTTCCTCCCAATCACGCTGGTGGGGTGCCCTCCTCGACTCTGCCCTCGACCTCGACCCCGTCCTGAGAAGCGAGAGGAGTCTGCTGGATCTTCTATGCCTAGCTCTTTTCGCAAGGCAGCTGGGAGTGAGGTCGTATCATGTGCATGGGCATAGCCTCCTCCGCGACCTCTTCCGCCGGTTCCTTGGCCTCGTCCTCGGCCGTTGCTTCCACCTCGTCCACGAAACATGTCGCTGCTTGATGATTCTGAGCCAAGTTGAGCTTCCCAAGTCAGCCACCAATTTTTTGGGAAGGTCAACTTCATCGACTCGGAGCGTTTTCACTGACAGATCGGGCAAAATTTGCGACCGAGAAATTGAGGCGATTTTGAAAAGTGCTTCTCAACTCGGGAAGGCAGGGAACCCAACTTCCGATCCGTTGACCTTGTCCTCACACGCAATCAGCTCGCTGCCAACCTTCTCTTTCTCAACCTTCTAATCCTTCCTTAGGTTCTTCCAAGCCCTGCCTTTTGATTTAGGACGATGATCGCCCGTCAACTCGGATCCTTCGCTGTGCGCACATCGGCCGCCTCTGCCGCCGCCTCCGTTGCCCGGTCAAGTGCAGCGACCGCGAGCCGCACCGCTACCCGCGCTCTCTCCATCTCGGCCATCGCCCGCGCTGCTGGCCCCCCCGTCCTGCTTGGTGACGGTGCTAAAGATGGTGAGGTGCCCACGGACGAGGCACAGGCGACTGGTCTTGAGCGCTACGAGCTCCTGGGTCGACTGGAGGGTGTGGATGTTTTCGACCTCAAGCCGCTGGACGCCAGCCGGACCGGAACACTGAAGGACCCCATCGTGATCCAGAGCTTGGTACGTTTTCGCAGCGGACAAATTTTTGTCTAGCGGCGCGGTAGAATGATGGGGACATTGACTGATCATGCTTTCTCGGGGTCTGCTGCTGTGGCATGATGGACGAATCTTGGTTGGGAACAGTGGCATGAGCGAGTGATTGGCTGCACCGGATCGCCTGCCGGCTCGCATGACACTGTCTATCTCCACCTCAACACTGAGCTCAAGCACCACCGATGCCCCGAGTGCGGATCTGGTGAGTTGATCATCCCATATCGTGCATGGTCTCAAGACTTTCTCGATGCACCTCACGCTGGCCTGGCTTTTGAGAACGGACGACTGACATGCATGTCGCCTTCTGGTGAATCAATAGTCTACAAGCTCGACTTCATTGGCGACGCAGATGCTGGCCACCACTAGACGAGCGGAGCGCCCTGGCTTGATGCGTTATCAAGCATCAGCCGGTGTCTTGTGCTGAACAATAGACGGCATGTCCAATGTTCTGCATGTATCTGCAAGTGCTTCTGAATGAATGATCTCCAGGCCTGGCTTTGACACTGACCCGTACTGAGAAGGATGTCTTGGTCGAAGAGAGTGTGGTTGTCAGTGCTGTCATCGACTGCTTCACCATCATCATGTATGCGCAATGTCTCGTTGTTCTTCTCTCTACTTTGCTCACGTGCGTGTTTGGTTTGGAAGCCCGAGTTCCAAAATTTTGGCAGGTACCAAGGTTGGATGAGTCAAAGATGAGAAAGAGCTTCCTTCTTGACTTCCATCATCATCATTGTTGCCGTCTCTCATCAGTTGGTTGGGGTTTTCTGTTTCTCCCTGACTTTCTCATCTTCCCTGGCGCATCCTTCAGCAGCAGCCATAGCTCCGTTCTGAAGACGCTGACCCCCTTCCTCTTCCCACCACCAACAACAACTACAAGTCAGCCATAGCTGCTTACCATCTACTTCTTGCTACCATGTCCACCTTTGGCTCTCACTTCCGCGTCACCACCTACGGCGAGTCCCACTGCGCCTCCGTAGGCTGCATCGTCGACGGCGTACCCCCCGGAATGGCCCTCTCCGACGCCGACGTCCAGGTCCAGCTCAGCCGGCGTCGTCCCGGCCAGTCCAACCTGACCACCCCGCGCGACGAGAAGGACAAGGTCCAGATCCAGTCGGGCGTCGAAAAGGGCGTCACCCTGGGTACTCCCATTGCCATGCGGGTCCAGAACCAGGACCAGCGCCCGAACGACTACACCGATCGGACCCTCGACCTCTACCCGCGCCCATCCCACGCAGACTACACCTACCTCGAGAAGTACGGTGTCAAGGCCAGCTCCGGGGGCGGGCGCAGCTCGGCGCGTGAGACGATTGGTCGAGTCGCAGCCGGCGCCGTCGCCGAAAAGTACCTCGCCGAGGCCTACGGCGTGGAGATTGTCGCCTTTGTCTCCTCCGTCGGCAAGATTCACATCCCCCGCTTCCCCGACGAGTCGCTCCAGATCGGCCAGGCAGCACAGGGCGCCGATCCGCTCGGCGACGACGGAGAAGCGCCCCTCAGCGAGGAGTTCCGCAAGCTGCTCGGCTCCGTCACCCGACGGGTCGTCGACCAGAACACGATCCGATGCCCACACCTCGAAGCGGCCAAGAAGATGGAGGAGCGCATCATTGCCGCCAAGGAGGCCCACGACTCCATCGGCGGCACCGTCACCTGCGTGATTCGAGGCGTGCCTCTCGGAATCGGCGAGCCGTGCTTTGACAAGCTCGAGGCCAAGCTCGCACACGCAATGATGTCCATCCCTGCCACCAAGGCCTTTGAGATTGGCTCTGGCTTCCGCGGGACCGAGGTGCCCGGCTCCAAGCACAACGACGCCTTTGTCCGCAAACCCAACGGCAAGCTGGGCACGCTCACCAATTGGTCAGGAGGCATCCAGGGAGGCATTTCCAACGGGGAGGACATCTACTTCCGCATCGGGTTCAAGTCGCCCGCTACGATTTCGCAGGAACAGCGCACGGCCACGTACGGCGGGGACGATGGCATCCTGACCACGCGCGGCCGACACGATCCGTGTGTGGTGCCTCGGGCGGTGCCAATCGTCGAGGCGATGGCTGCGCTCGTCATCATTGATGCCGTGCTCGCTCAGGAGGGCAGGGTCGCGGCTGCGGCTCGGCTGCCCCAGGAGCCCGTGCGCGCTCTGCCGCCGAGCATGCGTCGGGCCAACGACCCAGAGGCAGAGGCTGAGAAGGCCGCCAAGCAGGCGGGCGAGAAGGTCATTGATGCTTGATTTTGGGATTGAGGGACATCACAAAACAGCTTTGTTAATCGCATTTGTACCCCCTTGTTGTTGCGCATAGATGTCTTGGTCACTCAATGCACTAGTCTTCCCAACAGCTTTGCGACGGGTGAGGTACAGGACCTGTGGATGCGATTGGGTTGTGTCTATGATACATGAAGTGAACAGAAGATGGACAAAATCTAGGGACAAAGTGCGAAGGAACCATCGCCCAGTTGGGAAACGAATCAAGCCTTGGTGGAGCCAATGTAAGGGATCAAGACGGGCACTCTGTTCTTGTAGTCCTTCCACTTGGCATCGCCCTCAAACTTTTTGTCGTTGGCATCCTCCTGCATGGTCACGCCAGACACGTATCGAATCAGGGCCGCCTCAAAGATGGGGCCGCAGGCGGCCGCGGCCAGGGCTGGGTAGGGACTGAAGAAGGGCGCCGACTTGGCGAGGGCCGTCGTGGCCAGCACAAACTCGGCAGAGTGCAGTGTAATCTCGCCTGGAGAAGAAGTAAAGGATGTCACATAAAAGGGATGCGCATGTCAGCTTGGAACAAAACCAGGCAAGGACCACAGAGCTGGGTCCAGAAAGGGTCGATATTCTTTGCGCTCACCAAAGTAGTTGGGATGTCTGGAGATGCTCCAAAGACCCTGTGTGATAAACTTTTCCGAGTGCTCGCCCTTGTTCTTCGCCTCCCTCCACGCCGCCTTTTGTCGATCGGCAACCACCTCAAACACGAACCCAGCCAGCCAGAGGCCCAGCCCAATCGCGTCGCGTGCGCCCAGGGCCGGCTGGGCGGCAGCAGGGATCGAGTTGACCATGTACAGCGGCAGCGCAGTGAGCGTGATCCAGACCGCCTGCGCCGTCCACGCGCCGGCAAACTTGAGCGGCGAATCTCGCAAGCCGTCAAAGCGCGAATCTTTCCCATTCTCCTTGGAGATGCGCGCAAAGAGGAAGGAGCCGAGCCGGGCGGCCCAGACGATGGTGAGCGAGGTCATGATGAGCTGGCGCGGGTGGAAGGCCGAGAGCGGGGGTGGGAAGGCGGGCAAGGAGGCGCGGGTGAGGAAGGTATTGTTCTTGTTGAGATAGGGCGAGTAGAGGGAGTATACGCTCGCGGTGAGGAAGCCGATGGAGCCAAAGAGGTCGTAGTAGCGCTCCGACTTGGTGGAGATGGCGTGGGCGGCACCCAGGGCTTGGACACCAAAGATGAGGCCCAGGGTGGGCGCAAGAGCGGAGCGGAGGCCAGCGAGATACACCATGGTCGGCTTCAGATTCTACACAGGCACGAGTTAGAAAGGGGGAGAAGAGAGGGATCAGCGTGCTGGCGGATGGGTAAACAAAGAGCAGCACGAACAAGTCTTCGTACGCACTACTTATAGGGAGTCCAGGAGCAGCAGTCTAGGCTTGCAGTTGGCTTGGATCTTCGCACGGGATGCCGCGGGGGCGTAGCAGCTGTTCGATCAGATGTGAATGAGTACAAGTGCTGACCCAACCTCACATGGGACGAAGAGGGTAGGGCTGGAGAGTTGATTGGGTCGAGCTGAGCGAACTGCGTTTGAGGCTACGTCACCGAGAATCGGGCTTGTGGAACGTCCCTCACCTTGCTCTCGCGTTCAATTCCCACGCTTTTTTCGATCAACATCGACGTGAGCAACATACGATCAACACAGGCGTGTGTACAGCTTCCTCTGAAGATTCTTACACTCCGTCTCAGAAAAGCCAGATCAATGTGTGTGTGTGTGTGTGTGTGGCTAGGATTGATCAATTAAAGGAAGGGCAATGTCAAGTAAAGGGGAGCAAGGTAACCTTAGATAAGTACCAAGAAAGGGATCAATCGAGTTTGCGAATAGTGAGGAAAGCATGCGGTCGAAGATCAACTGGAGTTCTCCCTATTTCTCCAATCTATGCCAGATTCATCATCCGCTCCAGAAGCTGCTTCAGGCCGCCGCCCTTGTTGATCAGACGTCCGCTGCGGGTTGCCAGAAGAGAGAGGAAAATGGGTCAGTATGTAAGCCCTCAAACTCGCCAGTTGCACCTCTGGTGACGCTGCACTCACCACTCGTCACGCCGTCCCTTTCCACCAGACGCGAGCTCGTCCTGAATAGCCTGGACCGCCTCAAAGAAGCCTGCCAAAAACGGTAAGTAACAAGAAAAGAAGGAGGGAAGAGAAACGATCAGAGGCATTACCTCCCGAGTCGGAAAGAACGTCCGTCAGACTCACAGATCAGGAAGGCAATGTCGATCTGGGGTGGGAGGCGGAAGCTTGTCCGCTGCGAGTTGAGAAAGGACGTCAGCTACGAGCTTCCAAGGCATAGCTTTCCTTCTCAGAAATCCGGCTCACAATTGCTCGCAGGTCGATGGCCAACTGGTGCTTGCTGCAGTCAAACGTCGCACACCGTATAGGTCTCGTCTTCTCCGCGACCGCAAGCACCGACTCGGTGCTCGAAGAGCGAAACAGCCATGTGTACCCTTCCCGACTAAAGGAGAGCCATGCACAAAGTCAGCACCCATTTCCGCTTCCCGATCCTGAGAACATGTCTCTCAGTTGCAGGTTTCTGTCACTCACCCCGTCACTGAGAACTCCTCATTATTGATATCCTCCTGGCACACTCTCGTCTTGAACCCAGTCTCGACATGCCGAAGCACCCAGTCCTCCCCTTTCCTCCTCTTCTTCCCTACCGGGGCTCGAGGGTATGCCTCCCACACGGCCGAATCGATCGATTTGCGAATCATCACCCGGATCGGAGCCTCGTACCGGCGCGAGTCTGACATCCAAGCCGGCTGTGCACACATTGTGCTGAACGGAACTTCATCTTGCAACTTGCGCCGCTGGTCGGCAAAGGCTTGCAGATTGGGGGTTGGGAACTTGTATGGGTCTTGGCTCTGACTGCGCTCGCCCGACTTGCGGACGAACCGGTTCCCGTCTTGTTCTGTGCCGGGGTCGTATCGACGGTAGTAGACGAGCGAGCCTCCGTGCCTTCCGATATCGCTATCCTCGCTCGACCGAGGCAACGTGGCTGCCTTGCTGCTGCGCCCGGATGTTCGTGCTTGGTTGACTCCTTTAATCTTGGTAGGCCATTGTAGCTGAAGCGTGAGCCGATCTTGCGGCCAGACTCGTGTAGCAGCCAACGCAGCCGTGGTAAGACTAGGAGGCGGTGGTAGAGGGGGCGAGTCTAATTTGATCATCGACACAGGTGATCTTGGCGGAACGCTGTCCGACCGAGGAAACGCAGCGTAAAGCTTGATCGGGTCCAGACCTGGCCTCTGTAGCTGGGCAGGCGGCTTGTTCAACGTGGTAGGAAGAAGAGGAACCTGCTCAGCGGCTCGCTCGCAGGGAACAGGTCCTAGATTGAACACCGCTGACGACATCGAGTTTCCGTTCGAGGTCGAGACTGCAGCCACATGCCGTCGGTAAGGCGGGAGCTGACTAGCCGCTCGCTTCGCCCGAGTGAGGTGGGAGACATTCTCCGACGCAGCAGCTACTTCACGTGCAAACGCACGCTTGCCCAAGCTGGGGCTCCGTCGTATCTGTCTCGGTAGCCTGCTCGGGCTGAAATCCGAAGGCACGTAGAGCTCGCCAGCACTCACGATCCTCTGCAACGACTCGTTCTGCGCAGCAGGCTCGACCTTGAGCATCTCCGTCGCCGTATCCGCCGTGGGAGTCCTGCGCAGAGCCAGGGAGCCTGGGAGGGAAGAGGCGTTGCTCATGTCCGATTCATCTGCAGGACTGTCAAACGGACTGGCTTCGACGCTTTTAAGCGGAACGTCTTCTTCGATGCGGACCAGCGAGGACGACGAAGTCGCGCTTGGTGTCCGAAGACTCATCGTGCAAATGGAGACTTAGACACAATTGTATGCGTCGCCTGCCTGGGACCTGCCTCTAGTGTGTAGGGGACTAGAGAAGAGAAGAGAATCGTCTGGTGTTTGAGCAAGGGCGTAGGCGCAGGCTAGAGAGTCAAGGGAGAGTCGTATGATGTGAAAGGTCGTCCGGGGGCAGCTCTGTAAGAGACAGAGCGGGAGAGAGAATAATCGGAAGGAAGTTGAGGGGAGGGAAGCAGCGTAAGGTAACTCGTCTCAATAATATCGTCGGTTCAGCGGTCGAAAAGACGAGATGGTCGGACGGGAGAAGAAAGGAAAGCAAAAGCGACCTTGGTTCTTGTTGTGAGGGCTGCCAGGCACGTAATCAGCTTTCTTCCAGAGAGTGAGTCAACGCAAAGGGCACGAGGGGGCGGGGGCCGGATCCCGAGAAGTGAGACCAAGTGAACACTCACATGCAAAAAGAAAAGGTACTCAAGCGCGGAAGATGGAGGGAGAGACGAAGCCAAGACAAGAAAGAGAGATGGGCAGG
>LAXH01000158.1:832-21278 GCA_001006505.1 Tilletia horrida | reverse complement strand
GGGGGGGGGGGGGGGGGGCATTTTGCAGGTTCTGGCTGGGAAAAGGGTTGAACATGCTTTGAGCATGATGAGGAAGGGGCCAGAACGGTTGGGCGAGCGCCCTCGGCCGGCAATGTCACTTCCTCGGGGTATGAGATCCGCAGAGCTTGGTGCGGAAAGTTCTAAGGAGAGAAGGGAGAGAGGATCTGAGACCGAAGGGGAAAATCAAGAACTTGGGGTGGTCCGCGTGGCGGAAGAATGTTTTGAATTGTTTGAGGCGGCGGAAAAACTGCCTGACTCGCAAGGACGGACCGGCTTACGCCATGTCGATGGCTCACGATCGCATCCAAGGGACGAGTTCAAGCCCGACCTGTGTCAGCAATCTCGGAGCCGTCCTGCCCACGCCAGATACCGTCCTTCTGGTCGACCTTGCCGTACAGATGCGTGCTCTGATTCCGCCTGAGCGCATCCATCCACTCCGTCACAATCTCCTTGGAGTCGACCATGACATTGATCTCTTGCGAGTGAAACCACGACTGTGAGGCGAGTCAAGTTTCACAGAGCGGCGGCGTAAATTTTCAGCCGACAAGTAGATTACGAGTGTGTTTCAAGGTTTGACTCACCTGAGTGTCCTGGTTACCCGAACCAAGAATGGCGACTTTGCCGTCATAGGCAGCAAACTTGACGTGGCTGCATGCGAGGTCCAGAGTCAGCAAAGATAGCAGATTTACCGCAGCAGAGAAGCGCTGTCGGGACTCACCAGTTTCGCTGCTTGCGGACAGCATTCAGCGGGCGTGTCATATCCTTGCCAGTGTACCCTGTCTCATCCAATAGCATTCAGGATCAGCCGAAAGCACACACGGAAGCGCAAAGCGGGAAAGCCACGATGACCACTCACAGTACACATCCAGATACTTTTCATCACCCTTGCCCTCCCGTCGAAGCTGGCGGTACATCGCAGTAACCACTTGCTCATTCGTTCCACCTTGGAACGGCAGACTCTCACTCTTGTCGTTGAATCCCAGATCCAGCCAGAGCTCGACCCGGACATGTCTCCGCACGCAGCCCAACACCGCCGCTTTCACGGGCGAGGAGTTGAGCGTGGGGCTCTGGATGAACACGTGCTCGTTGGCATAGCGGAAGCCGGCCAGCCAGGCTGCGTCTTGTGGGTTGCGAATGTCCGAGTGACCCGGTGTACCGTGTGGACGACGGTTGACGAGGGCCATCGGCACGGGCGCGTGTGGCTTGTGAAGCACGTACGGCTGGAAGTCTAGCAGCTGCGTGATTTTGGCCAGTTCATCGGGCTTGATCTCGCCTTGGACTTTCGAGTTGTTGGCAAAGTCGAGGGCTTTGGTGATTATGCTCAGTCGCTCGGCCGCAGAGGCACGAGAGGTGTTGGATTGGGTACGGCGGTGGATGCGGCGGAAGGCTGTCGAGCCTGGCGTGGCGCCATCATCGTCGATTCCATGCTCAGAAGAGCTATCGCTGACAGCATCGTCGTCAATCTGAATGGGTGCGCCGTCTTCTCCTACGATCGTCGGAATTGCCGACGTGTTGTTGGATGAAGCAGCTGCCGCCTTGACAGCCTCAGCAATAGGCTCTTTCTGTTCTGGCCCCGTGCTACCATTGACGACTGTCCCGCTGCTCGCGTCATTCTCCACTTCGGAGCGCGCTGGGACCTCGTCCACCGGAGAGATGGCCGTCGCCTCCGCATGCGCGGGCTCCTCTTTCACCGAAGTAGGGATTTTCAAAGTGAAGCCCGTCGAAGCCGAGCGATTGCTTCGGTTCTTCCGCACCGCATCCTCTACATTTCTGCTGCTGCTCGGACCCAGGCCAAACACCTCGAGGGCACCCTCGGACCAGCCACTGGGCATGATGCCTTCCTTCTTCATCAGAGTCTCGACCACGTCGGCAAAGTTCCTCTTTGACTGTTGAGGCTCGGGCTGGTCCGACTTGAAGCGCTCGCCGAGCACTTTTTGCGCCCATACTCGGCCCGCGTGGTGCGCTGCCTTCTGTACCTCTGCGTGAGTATTTGCGGGCGAGGTCGGGTCAACTGGCGAGAGGCTCGTGGGGAAAGAGTCGCGTCGTCCGAGTCGCGTGAGTGGACTGGTGGGTACCTCGAGCTTCTCTTGTTCCGACTGTTCGTCTTCGAGCAGGAGCTGCTTTCGCGCGGCGAGCGACTTCTCCTTCAGGCCCTCGGTCGTCAATGAAGGTAAGGTGCTGTTCTCGTCCGCGGAGAAGGCGGATTCTGGTGGATTCTTCGGTGCGGGGACGCCCAAGCAGGGCAGGGGTGGGTTGAGGCGGTTGCCCCAGCTGATCAGTGCGTGGTCGTATACGGAGTTTACAATGTCTCCTTCCTGTAGATGCCAGGCAAAAGTGTGTTCAGCCCCTCTCGATTACCATCGGATCGATCCTTCGAGCTTTGCACACTTACGAGACGGGTGCATGCTTCCAGATTTGGACGATCCTGTATGTTATTTGAGTTGAGAAGCGCGACTTGCCGATCGACAATGAGTAGTTTGGCATGAAAAGTGCCCATCAGAGGGCGATGATAGTTTCTACAATGCGCATACATCGTCAGTTTCACACCCTCTCCGGCTCTCGCGCTCGACTGAGAACGAAAGAACTCACAGAATCTCTACGCTAAGGTACGGAATCTCGTCTTGGGTAGGCAGTCCGTTGGTTTTCCACATGGAGGGAGGGACCGGCTTCCTGAGCCGGAACAAGTCTGCCAAGGTCTGCGGTCCGCGGTCCCACATAATCTTGACGATGATCTTCTTGTCAAGGGGTATCGATTTGGCCGAGGAGGTCGATGCTGGTTTCTTGCTCTTCTTCTCGTCATGCACGTCGGAGGAAGAGTTGGCTCGACTGGCGTGGTTAATGCGTTCACCCTGTTGTTTACTGAGCTCGTGCAGGGCGTCGGCGATGCGCTGGACATTCTTGCCTCCTTGCCAGTAGTTTGTGAGCAGGACGACTTCCTTGCGGGCAGAGACGATGCAGTCGTAGTAGTGACCTATGATATCAGGTCCGGTGGAGAAGATGGAGAGTGGAATGATGCCGGTGGTAGCGAGCAGGGGAGGTGAGACGACGCCGCACATGGGGTCCCGAGGAAGTGGTAGCAATGCATCGGCAAGGATCTGCAAAGCAGCCAAGCACGACAAATCAGAATCAGCATGCATTAGTCGAGGTCACCACGTGGAAAGCAAGACTCACCTCGAGATACAGACGGCTAGGCCCGCCCTCCGCCTCAGACTTGTAACCGTACTTTTCCCTGATTCGATCGAGCTCATCGTCAAGGGGCCTGGCATTGTTAGTGTGGAGCGCGCCATTATGCCAACTCCACTTCTTTGCGCGACCCTCTTCGAGCTGCTCCTTGATCTTGAAGCGGATCAGGCCGCGTTTGAATGCCGAGGGCGGCGGGAAGAGCTTCTTTGCTGCCTTTGTAGGTGGAAGCTGGGGTCGTTCTGCAACGGCGGAGCTGATGGTTTGATGATGCTTCTGGGGCTCCTTCTCGCTCGTGGCCGACATGGTGGGCGATCGGTGGATGGACCTGGTTTAGGATGCTGGAGGATGGGAGGGAGCCTGTTGTTCTAGGGTATAAAGGCTGTGTGGGAGGTGACGCTTATGAGGTTGCTCTTGACGGGGCTGGAGATCGATCGGGGATGATTGTCGCCGGGGGACGACGACTGCCTGAGTTCAAGGGGCGGCGCTTTCAGAGCTGCTTTGGCGACTGCTGTTGATGGGGCAGATGAAGAAGATCCCACCTCTCTCCTCTCTCTTGGCGCGCACGCACGCGTGTGTGTATGTTGTGTGTGGTGGGTGGGAGGATGGAAGGAGCACAAGAGAAAGCCAAGCTGGAATGTTGGACTGAGTGCGGAGCTGAGCCTGCGTCACAAGCAACTTATTTTTATTTTTAGGAGAGCGAGCCCAGCAACAGCAACCAACCCCAACTTGCTCATGATGATGAGGAGGAGGCCCGATTTGGGCAGCAGCGGACTGACTCTCTCTCTGGCAAGCCACTTGAAGCATATGTACTGTTGCCTCCTCAGTCGAAACGACTGGAAGGGAGGCGCATGCGGAACACAGCCGCTCGGCCGTGGCAGGGCAAGCTGTGCTTCATTAGGCAGCCTCTCTCTCTCCTCCATCTATCCTCTCAATCGATGATGGCCCAGCTTGAGCTTGGGGAAACTCGTCCTTTCCTTTTTCAGTGGTCAACATGCATTGAACCGGCGGCACAGCTTTAAGATTAACCCTGGCAAAATCTCGCCTCGCCTTGGGAGACAAAGGCAAGCCCTTGCCCACACAACAATGTCTCCGCTTCAGAGACCTCATTCCGCAGGCAAACCAATATGCAAACTGAGGTCGAGTCTGCATTGGCTGTGCAAGAGTACAAGTATCCATCTGGAAATCCATGCCGTTCAAACAGCGCCCGCCTTCTTGATGATACTGACAATGTCGCCGTCTTCCAAAATGTGACTGCAAAGAACAAGTTCCACGGTCAGCTCAAGTTCACCAACAGGACACAACAAGAAATGACTCACTCTCCACCGACGCGTTGGCCTCGCGGATGCTTTGCACTCGTTCCCCAGACCATCGCACTGGTAGGAGCAACTCCGTGTCAGCATCTCGCCCCTTCAGTTTCCCCGAATCGAGGCCAGCGAGAGGGGACTTACTATTTGAACTGCCGGAAAATCTCCCGATGGATCGCATTGCAGAAGTGCTCCACCGTGCATCGTCCCCGCTTGAGTACGACGGGAGCAGAAAAGTCGGGAGTCTTGCCGCGCGGTCGGGTGTAGACTCGGACCAGGTCCAGCTCGGACCAGCACACCTCTAGCAGCTCGTCAATGTTCCATGCCTTCCCGCTCGAGATCGGCACACTCTTCGGGATTCGGTACAGCAGGTCGAGCTCTTCGATAGAGACTGGGAGAGGAGAAGGGATATAGTGAGCAAAGGGTCACCCTTGTGTGGCATCAAGAGTCTTAAAAGGCAACTCACTCGCATCAATCTTGTTGAGTACATAGCTGTAGCACGTAACACAACTTCAATCAGAACTGCGATCAGACTCCATCAAATGTCATCCGGCTACTCACATTGCAGGGATGTATATCCGATTGCCCTCGACGACGCTGTTTTGTGGAAACAGGAGGGTTCTTCAGCGTCACGCCACAGATGAGAAGGCCACAGACGATCGTGCACTCACTCGATTAACTGCTCCAGGGTCGCATCCTCACGAATCGCTACTTCTGCGTTTGCCATTCGGTATTCAGACATCACAGCCTTGATCTCGTCATGCTCCAGCTTGGTCAGTGGTACGGTCTGTTGAAGATGATGCGGTGAAAGTCAATAAGAGAAATGCATATGATTCAGGTTGGTCAAACTCACATTGGTGACAGAAAGACCGCCCTTGTCCTTCTTCTTGATCAGGATATTTGGTGGCTTCTTGTTCAACCGAATTCCGAAGCCCTCCAACTCGTTCTCGATGATCGCTTTGTCTTTCTGCTCGCAGGAACACATGCACTTCAGCACTATCTTGAGCAAGACACGTCAGCTGAATGCAGGGGGACTACTCACCAAAGGCTTGGTGACGTCCAGTACGATGAAAATCAAGTTGCATGTACGTGCTACCGCAATGACCTGTCGACCACGACCTTTACCGTCCTTGGCACCCTCAATGATACCGGGCAAGTCCAAGATCTGCAGCTTTGCGCCGTTCAGCTCGAGCGTGCCCGGCACCGTTGTGACTGTAGAGCCAGGGGGAAATGGGCAAAGGCATCAGCTGCTGCGAGCTCTGATGTATGCGCTGCTGTAGCTCCTACTGACGCGTTGTGAATTCGTATGCAGCAGCTTCGGAATGCGTTCCTGTCAGATGACTCATTCTGCAAGCAGTCCAAAATCAGCAAAGACAAGCCGGATCATGAGCTATTGGAGATTGCAACTTACAATGTACTTTTGCCCACCGAAGGGAACCCGACGAAGCCTGTCACAGCCAGACCGATATGGCAGAGAGATCAGCATCATGTTCAGCAGCACCAGGTGAGATTCACTAGGACTTAAGCAACGCACCAACACTGGCAATACCCGTTCGTGCCACATCGAAGCCTACTCCACCACCGCCTCCACCACCACTGGAGGGGGAGATGAGTTCTCGTTGGAGCTTGGCCAGTTTGGCTCGAAGTTGACCCAAATGGTACGAGGTGGCCTTATTCTTTTGCGTCTCTGTGGGAGTACAAGCACATTGTCAGACGATGAGCTCCTTCTCGGCTTCCCATTACCTCAAGCGGGCAGAACTCACTGGCCATCTCATCTCTGGCAAGGTGTAAGATTGAAGGAAGGGGGCCATGAGTGAGCCTATGAAAGTCGGAAGATTCGACAGGGCTCTGAGACACTCACTCGATCTCTTTGATGCGCTGAAGCGTCGTCATGATGGGCAACCTTTGCTCGATACGCTATGATACTTGTCGATGTTCTGGCGACCAGGCGTCGAGGTCGAGGACGAGGTTGGCTTTCATTCTCGCTGCGAAGGACCTGACATCCTGTCGTCATACCAAATTTTTGGCGGCTCACGTGACTCGAGAAGCTGTCGGATAAATCCCCCAGCATGCACTGGACACCTTCGCGCTCATCCAAACGCTCATCCAAGTCGACTCTGGGGGAAGCATCACGGTCTCGAGCCAAAGGGGGAAGGATGTCTCGATTGGACGGAGTGATCATTCTGGGCGCAGACGGGCGGCCCATCATCCAGTCTCACTTCCGCAGCTCCAACCATGCCCTCGCGCTGGCCCATATCGACTTCTACAACCACGCCTCATCATCGTCCTCCTCTTCTTCCTCAGCCTTGCCCTTGCTCTGGGTCCCAGGCGTGCCCTCTGCATCTCCCACAACGCACGCAGATGGCGGAGAAGATGATGAAGAAGTAGCGGAAGGCACGGTCGTGAGGATCGGAAACGGCAAGCAAAGAGAGCTGGACTGGCAAGAAGCTCTCGCGGATCAGGGAGCCGCGCTGGCTCACATCAAGCATGGGTCTCTCACATTCCTGTGTCCAGTATCAGCAGAAAGTGAGTGTCGGACTCTCCACTCGGCATGCGCAGCTTACTAACTCTGCTACATTTCTCCCTCGCAGTCAATCCAATGCTCCCGCTGACATTCCTACGAGCTCTGCTGAGCTTGTTAGCCATCTACTGCGGCGGCCTCGCCCAAGTAAACGAGCACTCGATCCGAGAACACTTTGATGTCGTGTACCAGATTCTCGAAGAGACGCTCGACGACGGCTGGCCTCTCTTCACCGAGCCAAATGCGCTACAAGACCTCATCATCACTCAGAGCTGGCTCGATCGGGTCACCAAGGTGGTCAATGCAACAGGGTGAGTCCGATTTCCACAAAGAGCTTCATCCCTTTCACGTCTCACCCGCCCAGGACGACTTTACACTATTATAATTCGCTGTGTTCTTCCTGAGTCTCTCGCACAAAGCTTGGGCCTTGCCCTCGCTCCGTACTTGATTCGTTGAACGTACTTTCCACTCCGAGGCTAGCTTTCACGTACGACGATGAGCTCGTCCATGTGCCCTGGACCAGTTCTCATGCATAAATTCGATGTGCTCACTTCCTGGCTTCTATTTGGCAGGCTCACGTCGGCTCCTTCGCCTCAGCTCAACGAGCTCTCGCCGATCCCCTGGCGCCGGGCAAACGTCTACCACCGCAATCAAGAATTCTACGCCGACGTCGTCGATTCGCTGGAAGGCACCCTTGATGCTCCACATCACAGCCACCGTCCATTGATCCTGGATCTTTACACCCGCCTCTCGTGCCGATCCAAACTCTCAGGAAATCCAGAAGTCTCCCTCACACTCTCGGCGAATGCGAGCTCACTCTTGACGGACGCGGCGCTTCACCCCTGTGTGAGACATCGGAAATGGGTAAAGGACCAAATCTTTTCATTCGTACCTCCAGACGGACCATTTGAACTGGCAAACTTTAGGGTTGGTGAACCATTGGCGTTGCCGTTCGGATCGGCCCAGGACTCGGCTCGGAGGTCCAAGTCGGGTTTGTTACAGATGCCGAATGCAGGCAATGGGTGGGAACGGGATGTGCCCTTCTTGGTCCAGAGCTCCTTCGAGGTCAAGCCTGTGGAGACACGGAGCGGTGGTGGGGGTAGCAGTAGACACGGCTCTCAGGTAGACTTTTCGATCTCGATACAGAGTCGGCTACCCGGCTCGACGGCGATCGAGAACATTGTCGTATCTGTCGGTCTCGGGGCGGGCGCTCACTCGGTTGATGCTGTCGCCTCTGGCGGAGGGACAGGTACAAGCACGACAACTGGGTCCGGAACACCCACGGCTGGCCAGAACCAACCAATCTCACTTTCGTCGACGCAGAGCTCGAGTGCGCTCAAGACGGTCACGGATGCGCTCAGTACGACGGTGGCTGCGCTGGGCACGGCAAGTGTTGGCGCTGCGGCGAACAAGTCGGGAGCTTGGGTGCTGGATCATGGCACACGGACGCTCAAGTGGGAGATTCCGAGGTTGAGCAGTGGGGCGGAGCGACCGGCGTTGCTGAAAGGTTCCTTCATCACAGCGTGAGTGCCACCTCTACTGGGCTTCAAGTTTAAGACAGAGAAGCAGAAGACTGACCTCGTGCCGCTGTGATACAGTGACTCTCCACCTCGGATTGCGGCAGCCGTCCGGACGACATTCTCGATCCCGATGCACTCCCTGTCCAATGTGCGGGTCAACTCTGTCCACATTGCGGGCGAGGGTGGGCCTGGATTCAAGGTGTTCAAGGGCATTCGCAATGTAGTAGAAGGTGATCTGGAATGGAGACGCTTCTGAGTGCTGCCTTGGTGCTTTCAGCCACTCCTCTGCACTGTGTCACCAAATGTCCGCGTGCTATGGAAATATAAAGGTCCTCGTCCAATGGTTGCTGCCTCTGAAAGCAGAGGCGGACGAGCCCATGCACGTTGGAACCCAGTATTCGGCGCTTCTGCTCTGTCGCAACGTTGCCCTTCTTGAGACGAGAAATGAGCCTGTGCCTGCGGGTTTGAAGCAGATCTGGCAAATGGTGGGAATCGCTCCAATCATGGTGCCAACAAATTGGGATTAGCTCACGGAAGCTGATGATGGCCTCAACGTCCACCACGTCGGCCTGTCCCGCCTCGCTGTCGCAGTATTAGTAGTAGTAGAGATCATGTCAAAGTCCAACTCGCTGCCCAACTCGCTCAAGTCTCTCGTCCTCGCGCCGCTGTATCCAGCTCGCGCATCGAGGGTGTCACCTTCCCGCATCCTTCCCGCCGGCAGACTGGCGGGTCCGGGTAATCCCCCGACCAACGAGGCCCTCACCTCGCTCTTCACCTCTGTCAAGTCTGATGCCGAGTCGCGTGGGCTAGGCTGGGCAGAGTGGCTGAGTGTTGCAACTGCGACCTTGCTCACGCTCAACTCGCCCTCGGGCCTGCAAGCCCTGCACCGGACAGCGGTGCCGACCTCGTTGGCTCTCCAACAGCGCACGGATCGGGCCAGTCTCATGCGCGAGGTGGGTCTGAAATGCATCGGCTTCATCGGGATCCCCAAAGTCATCAACAACCTCGCCGCCCTCCGCGCCGCCGTCGAAGAGTCTGACTCGGAGCTGGCAGCGGCCTTGCCCACCGAGCCCCGTCGCCACCTCGTCCCCGATCAACTTCAAGACTGCCACAAGTCAGCAAACGACCTGTGGGACGACATCTATGCGCCACACTCTGCCAAGCTGGTCAAGATCCTGGCTCGATCCCATCCGGATCTGCCCGTGTTTATCATCGAGGGCGAGTATGGCCCGCTCTTTGCGCCTCCGCACACCTATACGCCCAAGGCCACCGCGCCCGTCTGGGACGTCGACCGGCTGCGGACCTCGCTCGTCGCCATCTCTGCCTTGAGAGCACAGGGTGGCGTGGGGCCCCAGGTGACCAGTCATATCTGGGGTCTTCTCAAGGCGGCCAAGAGCATCCAGGCCGGCGAAGAAGGAGAGAAGGGCCGGAGATGGCTCACGACTGAGGAAGGCAGCGAGTGGGTCGTCAGGACCGTGGACAAGGTACCTGATTGAATGCTCTTCCTTTGCCTCATCGAAGCTGACGCTGACTTTCTTCTACTGCAGATCTGTGAGCTCGTCGAAACCGCTGCCGCCGAGGAAGCAGTCCGTGAAGCGGAATCATCAAACAAGTCCAAGCTGTAGCACGCCCTCGAGCACATCTTTAGTTATCCCAACAATATACAATTCTCACCCGGCGAGCAATCTCTGCTGCCGGGCACGTTGCTGCTCTTCTATTTGTGCGATCAGCATAGCAGACAGTGAGGAGGCAGAGTTGACCCCGACCTTGATCGCGTTTTTGACAGCCTCGTAGCGGGAGCCCATCCCTCTTTGTATCGATTCGTTTGGGTTCCACAAGCCGCCGGCTCCATTCGCTTCTTCGGAAGACTTTGGGTCGGAAGCCTCCCAGAACCCGCCTGGACCTGCGAAGTGGACACCGTGGACATGCCCTGATGCTGAGGCGATGACGTGAATCTGAGAGGGTACGACGAGCGCCTCGGTCGCGTCTGCGTCTAATAGCAAACTTTGAGGGAGCTGATCGATATGAAGAGGGATTGAGCTTCAGAACAAGCAACGAGCCAGATCAGCGCTGAGCTGTATTAGGAGCACTCACCAGGCTGACAGTGATGCATACAGGCACCGCCTCCCAGTTCTCCAACCGATCTCCACCTAGTCCAGTATCATCCTGCAACAATTCAAAATCCACTGCCCGGTCCTGTCTCGTCTGCTTGATCAGACCCAGCTCGTCTCCCTTCTGCTTGAGAGATCCTCCACCGCCTGCTCCGCCTTTGGCATCCTCGCTCCGGAAGCGAATGGGTCGAGTCCGCGGGATGCGCACATCCGAGAGAGCGGCAAACACAGCTGCAAAGACGGCGTCGACTAAATTGCCCGCTGAGAGGGAGAGGATGGTAGCGTCGATGTAAAAGTGCCAGTTTGATTGTCCGGGGATGACCCGCCGTTGCGAGTTGGGAAAGAGGGGAGGTGGGGCTGATTCGTCTTCTGGGTCGGATGTTGTTGGTCTGATGGCTGAGGAGAGTAGGTTTGTTAGAGAGTTGGAGAGCGACTCTGTTGAGTATGGCGCTGGGAGTGAATGTTGTAGCGCTGGATCCCTGTAGACACATGGTACAAACAAATCAATAAGTGAGGAATGAGCAGGCTGCATGCGGTATGCAGCAAGGAACATGGCTGGGAAAGGACTCACACTTCTACGGAACAGGTCACCGGCGGCTCTCCCAGCTCGACCTTCTTCACCTCGACACTGACACCAACCAGGACTTCCGTGACAGTCTCCGAGTCAAAGCCACCTCCAGTACCTGCGCCCAGTGTCAGACGAGCTGATCCATGCGCGGAGGGTAGGATGCCCGTCTGGAGGTCGATGGGTCTGAAGGCGAGCGCAGGTCTGGAGTGAGCTCGGTGGGGCGGGTCGGAGTTGAGGAGTGCGGAGAGGACGAGTGCGCGTTCGGATGTGGACAGAGGTGGAGGTGCGAGGGTGGATCCGCTGGATGAAGCTGCTGCTGCCATCTTGGCCCAATGCCTTTGCTGTTGTGCTGATCTTTGTCGTACTTCAGCTGTTCTCTCGAATCCAAGAAGTTGAGAAGATTCGGAGATAGCGAGTGGAGCTGAGCGTGGGAAAATGATCGACCTCCACTCAAACCCATCCCAGTCCAAACGTCATCGACTCCTCCTTCGCAGACAAGCATCAAGTCTCCGTCTATGCGATTCCCCGAAGAAGAGGAAGGGAGACCCTGGCCAAGCTAGTGTGCTGATGGAATGATGACACCATGGTGTGCTTGCTTGTCTGCTTGCTGGGAAGAGAGTGCAACGCGTATATAACCAGGCTGACATATTCCCCCCCATCAGTGCCATACTTACCCTTCACCCGCAGAACTGTATTCATCATGTCAGGTAACAACGAATTTTGGCAACTCCCTCCCATCAAGGAGCGCAAGGGTTGGGCCTCCCTCGTCAAGAAGTCGGGCAGTATTCCCGAGCCGGGTCCAAAGGAAGTCCTCATCAAGATCCACGCAGTCTCGCTCAACTTCCGCGACTTGACCATCTCGCGTAACGAGTATCCCCTCGTCGTCAAGCAGGATGAGCCCGTGATCCCAGCATCGGACGGCGCCGGTGAGGTTGTCAAAGTGGGAGCAGGCACCACGCTCTGGAAGCAGGGCGACCGTGTCGTCTCCATCTTTAACCGCGACCACCTCTACGGCCCTAGCCCAGACGAGCAGAGCGCGGCGACTGGCTTTGGTGGCGCCATCGATGGCTTCCTCCAGCAGTACGCCGTCGTTCCCGAGACGGCCGTGGTGCCCATTCCAGAGTACCTCAACTACAAGGAAGCAGCCACACTCACTTGCGCGGCTGTCACTGCCTGGAACGGCCTGTACGGTATCGCCTCCCAATCGCTCATCTCAGGACAGACGGTGCTGATACAAGGCACGGGCGGCGTCAGCGTCTTTGGACTCCAGATTGCGCTCGCCGCAGGCGCCAATGTGATCGCCACCTCGTCCTCCCAGCAAAAGTTTGACAAGGTCCTCCACACCCTCTCGCCCGAGCAGCAGAAGCGCGTCCAGTTTATCAACTACACCGAGGTCAAGGAGTGGGGCAAGGAGGCTGTCAAGCTCAACGGAGACAAGCCTCTCGACTTTGTCATTGAGATCGGTGGCGCAGGCACGGCCGAGCAGTCCTTTGAGGCGATCAAGATTGGCGGCATCATTGCCAACATTGGCCACCGCGCCGCCGCAGACGGAGTGCCTCACATCCCGTACCTGGCCTTGACCAAGGGCGTCCTGTTCCGCGGCACTCTCATCGGCTCGCGCCAGCAGTTCCTCGACTTGCTGCGCACGTTTGAGACTCACCAGATCCGGCCCATCATTGATCGCGAGTTCTCGTTTGAGGACACTCCCAAAGCGTACGAGTACATGTGGTCAGGCTCGCACGTTGGCAAGGTGAGCTCTGCGTGTGGGATCCGGAGGCTTCACATGTGATCCCGCGCGCTTCGAGCAAGGATACTGACCCTTCCCACTCGTCTTTCACAGGTCGTCATCAATCTGTAGAAGTGCTCACCAATGTTGACAAGTCGTCACCAATGTACAAAAACGAGCACCGATGTTGCTTGTAGATTCGCAAATGTAATGCACAAAAAAGCCGTAGTGCTTTCTGATGATTCGATTCTTCACGGCCTCTATACGATATGGATCTGCAAATTGACGCATGCTCGGAACCTGCTTGTCGAGGGACCAGTCTTTCCGACGTGCGAGCTGGTATGTCACACGGTGATTGATTTATGGAGTTGACGCTTCCTACTATGAACGAGACATCGAGGTGTCAAGCTGGAGCTTGCGATGAGCTTTACCCTCCTCTCGAGCGGCGATCTGACCACTGCGCTGTTGTGCGCCGCCCTCACGATGTGGGTCGCCCGCCAGGATCCCAGCACCACCGACACTGACAGGTGCCGAGACGGTTCTGGTCCCGTTCAGCACAGCCGAACCTCGACCACCTCCCCTGCCAC
The DNA here is from genome assembly GCA_001006505.1 of Tilletia horrida. Taxonomy (NCBI): domain Eukaryota; kingdom Fungi; phylum Basidiomycota; class Exobasidiomycetes; order Tilletiales; family Tilletiaceae; genus Tilletia; species Tilletia horrida. The sequence continues at coordinate 7,737 of LAXH01000158.1, read as the reverse complement.
GTCCCGTCGCAGCAGCGCCCTGCCCGCGCCCGCGTCCGTGCACACGACCCCGTCCTGCAGCCGGTCCTTTGCTCGATGCAGATGGTATGCGCTCAAGGTCACTCATACTGGCAGCAGTAGTCATGGCCAACTTCCGCTTCGTGCCTTTCCCACCCGGTGCTACTGCGCTGCCCTCGCCAATGTGTCCAGTCTCTGAAGACGCGTCCGCATCTTTGGTTGATTGTTGCTGCTGTTGATTGGGTGGATGTATGCGGGGACGTGCTCCCGCAACAGACCTGACGGACCGGGCTGGCGATGTCTCGATCGCCGGCTTTTGAGTGCTAAACTCGAGTGCCTTCTTGCTATTGGTAGTCGCCTGAGCTGCCGTGGACGGCTTGCGAGCTGTAGTCGACTTTGTCTGTCGGACTGGTTGTTGAGGCGACTTTCTCGCGGCATTTCTCGTCTTTGTAAGTGGAGCTGCAGTAGCAGGGGCAGACCGGAGAGGAGCTGGGGCTTGAATCTCCTCTGCGGCAGTGTCGTCTTGACTGGAAACCTCCCATTGAGTCAACTCTCCGTCTGAGCCCAAGAGTCTTGATCGGCGGAGAGCGGCCGTGACATCGGAAGCACTCGTGCTGCGATCAGGTCTGGGCCGCTTGGTCGGAGTGGAGGGTCCAGCTCCATGTGGAGAGGTGCTCGACCGATCCCTTTTGGGTGGCGCGCTCAGGTCCGACGACGTCGATCTGGTGGTGTCAGGATGTTTCATCCTCGACGGCGCTGGACGAGGAGGCATGCTTGGAGTCGAATGCATGACCGGATGTGACGGCATTTGGAGTAATCTCGGCTCCGGCACATCCAGTGCTCTCCCTTTGCCTTTCGGATCCAGAGCCAGACGAGGAGGGAACCTAGTCGCATCGTGTTGCCGTACGAGGTCCCTCAGATTTTTGAGCACGCCCGTGTGACTGGAGGAGACTTTCTCGAGCGCAGAGCTTCGGCCAGCGGTGTTTCCTGGAGTGGTAATGTCCGTGATTGCGCTCATATCAGCTAGATCCGCTCCTGAGGTTCTAGGAAGATCGAATTTGACCTTGTTGCCTCTGGCTGCCGATTTGAGCTTGGAGTTCTGTCCCTGCTGGAGCTGCGATTGTCTATCGTGCGAGGCTGCACTTGAAGTAGTGAGAGTCTGACCAGAGGCCGCAGACGTCTTGTGCGGGTCTGACCGGCTGAGAGTGATGCTGGGATCAGTTATGTCCTGGGTCTCGTAGATGGGGGTGTTGCCAGCATGTCGACGGCCCGGTGCGTCGACATCTTGTCCAGTGCTAGGTGCCGCCACCAAGGATCGAGTGTATGCTGATGCGAGATCTTGCGTGTGGGTCGAAGCCAGGGTCGGCCGCGGTACCTTTCGTGGTGAAGGAGTCGCTCCAGAGGGCGATGCTGGTTCCGATGAGGACGTAGAGCGAGGCAGCAAGCTGTCCGTCTCCTCGTCTGCTATAGGAAATGGATGCGAGACTGGCCGGTTGTTTCCAAGGAGCTCAGCTGGATTCTGATCGGGTGTTCTGCTGCTCGCCACATTCTGGTTCGCACGTCTGTCAACGAGGTCCGCATACACAGAGTCGAGTCCAGCGCGGCACTCCTCGAGCCAAGACCAGGCTGTCTGATGACTGATCATGCTGGTCAAGAGTGAGGTTTAGCATCGCTACCGGCACCGCAGTTGGGAGCCCTGGTGTGGCTGTGCAATCTTTGTGGAGTTGCCTTCTTCTCTCGAGCTCATCTGTTGGACCACGACAGACATCTTCCATGCTCATCTGCTCATTTTTTCGGTCCAGAACTCCCTCTGATGTTCCACAGCGTGGGCCCCTAGCAAGAGAGAAGAAAGGAAAGGTGATGTGCACAACCATGGGCCCACACGGACACAAACGCAGAAGATGGACACACAAGCGCGGTGGGAGTTGATACTTCTTGCATTTCCTACGGCTACATCGACAAATGCGATAACCAGCATGTCTTGTTGATGGAAAAAGCAGAACTTGGGCCTGCGAACAAGCATGCGATCGCAACTAGATGTCATGTCTTGAAGCCCTGAGCTCTTGTCGCTTCTCGCAGTCTACCGTCGACCTCCGTTGTTCACTGACGGCGTGAAAGAAGAGGCATGCTGCTACAGTCTTGCCAACATGGGCTCTCGAGCCCCTACCTAACCTTTCCAAAATGTCTTCAGCGGGACTCCGCGAGAGGTTTTGTGAAGACCCGACTCCGGCCTACGGATCCAATCACGCGTTCCTTCTGCTCGCTGAAGTGGTTGCTGGAAAGCCTCCGGACGGCTTTTGTTGAGCCGCCGGTAAAGCACCAGGCTCTCCTCGATGGCCTGCAGCGCTTCCTTGTGCCTGCCCGCATGGCTCAAGTCAATCGCGTAGTTGCGCAAAGCTCTCGCCAGAGCCTCTTCGTGCGCCGCCGGTCGAGCCTGATACAGAGCTTTGCGAATCTTGACGCACTCCCCCGTTGCCGCCAGTGCTTCCTGGGGTCGGCCAGCGTCGCTCAGATCTGACGAATAGTTGAGCAGAACGCGAGCCAAATCTTCTTCGTACAACCCCGGACGAGCCTGCCGGAGGGACCTGTACATCTTGATAGACTCTTTGTTTGAAGCAAGCGCCTCGTCGTGTTTACCTACGTCGCTTAGTCTGTTAGCGTAGCTGCTCAGAGCTCGAGCCAGATCAGCGCCGAACGCCGCGGGCCGAACCTGGTGCAGAACCTTGCGCATCTTGACACACTCTTCGATCGCTGCCAGTGCCTCCTTGTGTTTGCCTGCGTCGTTCAGTTGAGTCGAGTAGTTGAACAGAGCCCGAGCCAAATCTGCTCGATACGCCTCTGGCCAAGCCTTATGCAGGATCTTGAACATCTGGACGGACTTCTGGGCCATTGCCAGTGCCTCCTCCTGCCTACTTGCCTGGATCAGTCGCGTCGAGTAGTCGAGTAGCGCTCCAGCCAGAGATCCTTCGTATGCCGCCGGCCGGGCTTGATGAAGTGCCGTGTACATCTCGACACATGTCTCGATTGCCGCAAGTGCCTCCTCATGTCGGCCTGCAACGCTCAGTTGGAAAGAGTAGTTGAGCAGAGCCCCTGCCAGATCTGCTTTATACGCCGCAGGCCGAGCCTGATAGAGACTCTTTTGTATACGGACGCATTCTTCCATCGCCGCCAGTGCTTCCTTGTCTTCGCCCACATCGCTGAGTCGACTCGAATAAATGTCCAGAGCGCGAGCGAGACCTGCTTCGTACACGACGGGTCGAGCCTGATGAAGAGTCCGATACATCTTGACGCTCTCCTTCGCCGCCACCAATGCTTCCTTCTGTCTGACTTCCTTGCTCAATCGAACCGAATAGCTGAGCAGGGCACCAGCCAGGCCCGCTTCGTGCTGCGCCGGCCGAGCTTGATAGAGGGCTTTACGTATCTTGACGCACTCTTCGATGGCCCCGAGCGCTTCCTCGTGCTTTCCTGCCTGGCCCAGATCTACGGAGTAGCTCAACAGAGCTGAGGAAAGTTCATCTTCATACACGTGCGGGTGGTCCCGGCAGAGCGATCGATATATTTCGATACTATGCCGAATGAGCCGCAAAGCTTCTTCCGCCCTTCCCGCTCGCGCGTCATGAACCGATCTGATGCGTAACGTAGTGGCCAACATGGGGTTATACTTCTTTGGCTCCCGACGCGCCATGTCCCGAAAGATCGTAAGAGCCTCCGAAGAGCTGGCATCGGCTTCGTCGTATCTGCCAACTTGAGAAAAGGAGGACGCAAGATCGAGCAGGACAGACGCAAGGTTGGCCCGATCGCGAGGGTATCCGCTCTCGGACCATTTGCGCCGGCAAAGAGCGGTCAGAAGTGTGGCTACCTCGACGGCTTCCTCAAAGAGGCCAAGGTCGCCGAGCGCCCAGAGGAGTCTCTCCAGCTCATTGACCGTATCCTTGCCCGACGAGGTTGAGGCGGAGCCAAGAACATCGAGAAGCTCGAGAGCGATCTGGCCGGGATCGGAAGCTGGGTTAGAACCACCTTCAGCCGTGCGCCCATCGTCAAAGACGCCAATCAGATCCGCTCCGTCTCCTCCTCGAGAGTAAAGCTGTCTCATCCGATCTTGCATCAGCTTGAGTTGCGCCGACTCTGAAGAAGTCATAGAGTACACCGGCCGGGCCGGAGAAACTGCTTCTGTTTGCTGGGCAGAGTGGTCATCTGCACTGGTGGCGTGGAGAAAGCTTCTTCGGTTCAGCTCTGTCTTGACTGCTGCACTCAGTCGCTCCAGGCCTGGTCGGGCGGTGGTGAGGAGATCACTAGAGGCAGAATCATTGTTGTGGGTGGGTCTATTGCCTATAATGGCGAATCCCGTAGTGATCTGAGTCAATACCATCTGCGGGATAGCTGATGCGTTTGGAGCATGGGTCGACATACCAGAAGAAGACGTCAGAGCAGCTTCTGTCTGTCCGCTCGCTGGGGCTCCAACTCTATCATAGTCGGATCGAAGTGTGAGTACGATGGCATTTTGTGTCTGTAGTGGAGTTTCAGAGAGCAGAGAACGGTGAGGACGAACTCGCCCCAGCGCCAATGTGATTAGACTCACGCCGACACGGACGACGAGCGCATCCATTTCCTTGTTCAAGTCATCCAGCTTTGCCTTGATCTCGCCGCGCTTCAATGTCCGCTTGACTGTTCCCCAGCTGGCATAGACCTCGATCTGCGCACGAAAGGCTCGCAATTGTCTGGATGGCATGTCATGGCAAGAGTAAAATCTTCAGCTGTCAGGAACACTGTGGCCATCTCACCGCTCAAAGATGGCTCACTGGATGGCGCGCTCCAATATGAGTGCACTTGCTGTGCCTGTCAGAATGGGACAGCCCGAAGCCTTGGCAGCAAAAGCGAACTCCCAGAAGATGCCCATGACCTTTTTGCTGAAGTCCTCGCAGGCATCCTTGTTCGTCCTTACCTCCTGGGCAATCTTGAGAATTTCAGCAATCACGCCCAGGCCGACCTTTAGGAAAGGACCCGCGATGGCCGTCCATGTGGCGAGCTCGTTGAAGATGGCGACGAGATCTTGTGGGATACCGGCCAGGTCGGAAAGCTGCAGTTGATCACTGTTAGCTTGAGATGTCGCAATGGCTCCGAGCTGGACCTGTTTGATGGCATCGACAACATCGTTAAGAGGACTGAGTCCTGTTAGGGCATCGGTGATGGTGCTTTTGCCGTTGTCGACGTTGGTCTTGCCCTGGTCTGTGTGAGTGGGCTTGACTCCATGGAGTGCTGCAGCTTGTTGAGTGCTCTTGACCACGCCTCTGAGAAGGTCAAGTGTGAGCGGTGGTTCTGTCTGTATGGAAGCGGTGGAAGTGGAAGAGGTCATCGAGCCGGTTCGTGGAAGGGATTTCTCTATGGACGAGGCTTGGGTCAGAGTCAGCCAGCGCTGGAAGAGCTCTTCGCTGGAATGACTGGAACGCGATCAGCTGGAGACGTGTGAGCACACACGAAAGCAAAGCAGCAGAGCCACAAAAGAGTGATTGAGAAATGGAAGAGAGGGGAGAAGATGGGCGTACAAGTGCGAGAGGACAGCGTATGTGTCGTCTACTTTTATGTCATGCCTCGGCTGGGCTGGCAGCACTGGGCTTGCTGCTCCCAAACCCATGCATGAGGAAGATGCTCTCTTCTGCGCTGCCCTCAACCCTGCGCACTTAGTACTGGCTGTTCCTTGAGGCAAGGACTGGCTGGGATGCATGCATGCATGCATGTTGGATGCAAGTTGCAAGAGGTGTTTCTTTCCTGCATAGCCTCACCCAGTCTCCGCTGGATCGGGGTTCTGGAATCTCCTCACCGCCTTGCAGATTCCATCATCACGCCTACGATATGCACGCCAACCAGCCAGCCAGCAACATCTGCCTATGTATCTCTTCAGGACATCTTATGATGTGTCTCTACGCCCTCTGCCGATCTCTCCCGCTTCCTGGTCGTGTTTCTCTCTGCCCTTTCGCTGGGACCCGCCGGCGTCGGCAGATCTACACATAGCAACATGTATTACTGACCTCCGCGCGGTGATGATTGTGACCATCACACACCAACTGGTCTTCGGTCGGAGAGATTCAAGCAAAGACGGATCGTCCACTCGAGAAGCGGCAGTCGATCCGCGGCGTATAGAATGAGAGTGAGTCACTGAAAAGGATTGCTCTTCTTGGCCTTCGTGAACAAGTGGATCATGTAATGTGCCGGACTCCACCCATCATGTCTGCACCGAGTTCCGGATTGGATCCGATCACTGCCTTCGCTGACTGCGCGGCAGACTGCAACGCCTATTGCTGACACTTCCCTCTCGTTCTTTATGCTCTTCACTCATGTTCCTCAATCTCCTGTCTCGTGGTCCACAGCATTTCAGACTTCCACTTCGACAGTTCCGGCAGCGGCATCGCTCGTCGCCCCCTTCGCAACAGATAACTCCAGGATCAATCATTTCAGACGTTGCTGACACGGCCTCAGAAGCTCCCAAAAAGTAGACATGCGGCTTCTCTCCAGCTCGACCTGCTTCCTGACGAAGTGCTTGAGACTACTCCACCCGTCGTTGCGGCAGGCCTTCGAACCGGGAGGAGCGCAAGGAGGAGACGAGGCTGTGCCCACGCGGAAGGAGGTGCGTCTCGTTGCGGGTGTCAAGACGGAGGTGCTCGTACAGGCATTTACTGATCGAATCTTGGTGCTTGTCACACAATTGGGACGAGTAGGATGCCTGGTAGGTCTATGCTGACGCTCTTTGATGGCACTTTGTGCAGCACTGACCTCTTCCACTCGTCAACAGATACAAGCGACGACAACGGCTCCAGCTTCTTACGTTCCGACGTCCTCGCTGAGCTCGCGATCTCTGTATGAAGACCTCGATGCGGATGACCTATCACAAGCTCCACATTCAGCAGGCTCGA